>MU760969.1:75604-128070 GCA_026770625.1 Nicotiana glauca | reverse complement strand
ATATATATATATATATATAGAGAGAGAGAGAGAGAGAGAGAGAGAGAGAGAGAGAGAGAGAGAGAGAGAGACAATACTTTGATCCTTTTAAAGGGCTTTAGTATATTTGGGTTGTTGCATTTAAATTTGAACTTTTCAAAGCAACACAAATTTATCTTATTTCTCGCATCACTACGCTCAAGTGTTGCAATAACCAGCCTAACCAACATAGTGTGCTACTGCAGAACCTTGAGGGAAAGGTTTCAGGGGGGAGTATTGTTGTGAACAGGAAAAATTTAGAGCAAACTATCCTCTATAGCCCCTCAAGATTTTAATACCCCATGTTTTGTCCTACTTACAAAAAATGACCCTTCGGCCCAAATGTATTGCATATAGTAGCCGAAAGGAATAAGCATGACAACACAAGCGACTGTAGCTCAGTGGATAGAGCGCCTGGTTCCTAAGTTGAAGGTCGTAGGTTCGACCCTTATCTGGCACGATAGAGCAACCCTTTTTTTCCTTTTAAATGTACTTCTGGATCTGATAAGTATTAGCTAACAATTGATGAAATATGTAATGCATGTCATATACGAAATGTCTATTTTTGTATATTTTTTATATAATAACATACTATTTTTGTATATTTTTTGCATAGTGACAGTCTATTTTGTATATTTTTTTTATAATAACAGTCTATTTGTATAATGACAGTCTATTTTGTATATTTTTTGTATAGTAATAGTCTATTTTGTATAGTGACAGTCTATTTTGTATATTTTTTGTATAGTAACAGTTTATTTTGTATAGTGACCGTCTATTTTGTATATATTTTGTATAATGAGAACTAATTGTATATAAATTGTATAGTGACAGTCTATTTAGTATATTTTTATATAGTGATAATCTATTTTATACATATTTAGTATAATAACAGTCTATTTAGTATATTTTTTTTGTATAATGACATTCTATTTTTGTATATATTTTGTATAGTGACACTCTATTTGTATATAAATTGTATCGTGACAGTCTATTTTGTATAATGACAGTCTATTTTGTATATATTTCAACTTTTTTCATATTCATCTCCTATGTTCTTCCTCTCATTGAGAAACCAGCCACCGGCGTCCATGGCCTCACAGTCGCCGAAAATAGTAACAAGATCGCCGGAGTTTTAAAGTTTCAGGCAAAGATCTTCAAACTATTAACTTCATATTCACAAAAATTATAAGAGAAAATTAGAGAAAGAATACAAGGCCGTGAGAGTCGTGGTTGGTGGAGTTGCTTCTTCAACGAAGAGGACACCGGCGTCCATGGCCTCGCAGTTGCCGAAAATGGTAACCACAATATTATAAAAACACTAAAAATTGTGAATCAACCAATTAATTATGTCAGAAAACACAAACTAGTGGAGATTTAGAAAAACCAACAAAAAATTGAAATTGAAAAAAAAAAAGCACAGATCATCAGATGTAACATAGTATTATGCAAAACACAACATTCTCATAGCTCATCAGCATTTCAAATGTGTGGTCCACAACAAGATGCATGCTTTCTTATCTAGAATAGATCTGGGATCGTAAGTTTGCGATGGCAATAAATTGGGATCATAGCATATTTGTATTCAAAACCCAGATATAGCCCAAAATCATAAATTGCAAACAAGAATTAAAATATAAGATGAAATTACAATGGCTTTCAGATTTTCAAGAACGGAATAAAGGATCCAAACCCCGAAATACAAGAAAAGAGAGACGAGAGAAGCCAAAGAGGTTTTTTTAGAGAGAGAGAGAGAGAGAAAAGTGTCCATGGCCTCACAATCATGGGTTGCTGGCGTGAGAGAGAGAAGAAGAAAGATAGTAAGGAAGAAAGATAGGGATGGGAGGCGACTGCTACCAGTTGTTATTATTTTTAGGCTATAAATTGTATGGGTCAATTTATGGCTATTGGATGATATATGTTTGTCCCGATTGGCTACAAATGATATTTGCTCTCAATAATTTAGGTAATACTTGTGGGCCAGTTATTTGGATAGAGGTTGGCCAAGCTATTGGGCCAGGGTCTAGACCGCAAAGAAGCTCAAGGACAAAAAAACCCAACAAGGGATCCATTTGGGATCCAGGTGGAGTAGGAAAAGACCTAACAAAGGTTTAAAAGGAGACTGACTTACGGTTTTAGGATTTATGCAAATTATGATTATGCTTAGGCAAAGTCTGTGCTTCTCACCTCTGTATGGGGTCGAATTTGACCAACCACGTCCCAAGAAAGCACGACCAACCATGTATACAGAGGTCAGGCTGAAGCGACGACCCAAGGACAATAGAAAGGACGACCATACAACCACGTCGGCCCCTCAACTGCGTGTACTTTATTTTCATCTTGTACTATTGTCTAGATTTTATACTGAGAGTTAAAATGAATCCTCTCCGCTATATAAGGGATGTTCTTAGTTGTGTAAAGGGATCGGATGATTACTATCAATAACATTATCTCTCTCTATAACATATTCTCTCCCCCTTTCTCTCTCTCTCTCTCTCTCTCTCTCTATATCTATCTATCTGATTTACTCTTTCATCTCAATAATATCTTTGTATTTTTTCATTCCTCAGTTCTTCGAATTATTATGCCACATAGGGAGAAACATATCCTAGAGTCAATTATTTTCGATTACCATTTACCCCTTCTTGTATATTGATTGATTTGCTTAAATATTGTTTGACAACATTTTAAGTCAAATAATTTGGCGCCGTCTGTGAGGATTTCGGTAATCAAAATCATAGTTCACATCTAGGGTATCAAAAACAACGATCACTATCCTTCAAACTCAGTAGAACCAGCAAATGGCAGACAAAGAATCTAGGCTGAAGATGATAGCCGATGTCTCAACCAACCTTACAGGCCCCCTCAACGAGGCCGGTAGAGAAAATATTGCAAACGTAACGCCAAGTAGTGTTCCGGAGGAAGAAATTTTGCCCTCCTTACTCGAAGATCTAACGATCTTGCACGAAAAGGGGGCTTCGACATCTGCAGTAAAGGAAACACCCCGAGTAGTCAAAACGTTACTGGAGGAGTGGTTGACGAACACCCTAAGTGGCCTGCTCGAGAAACCGTCCCCGGAAAACCTCAAAGATTCGCTAGCGATAGAAACTACCACGGCCGCCGGTGAACCAAGTGCTATGCGGATGAGCAGCGCCCATACAGATATCAACACAAGCGACAATGCACTCGCGACCGTCCTAAGGAAAATGGAAGAAATGGAGAACGAGAATAAGGCGCTCCGTGACCAAATGTAGGAGCTTCAGGAAAGGGTAGACAAAATACTCGGTGCACCGAAACTACTACAAAAACGCGACGTAGGATGGTTCGTCGAGCAACCATATAGAGAGGGAGATGCTCCTCACCCAATCCCAAAAACCTTCAAGATGCCCCCATATTTGAGAATATATGACGGGACCATGGATCTGGAAGATCATCTGATCCACTATGTAACCGCTGTAAAAGGAAACGACTTATCAAAGGAACAGGTGCCGTCCGTGCTGCTGAAAAAGTTCGGAGAAACCTTGATAGGAGGAGCGCTAACATGGTACTCACAACTACAGGCTAGATCGATATCGACATTCGAAGAGATGTCGGATAAATTTTCCATCACTGATGCAAGGGCGAAGAAGGCTGAAGCAAGGGTTAATGACATCTTTGCGATCAGTAAAATGACGGGCGAATGGCTCAGGGACTTCCTAGCACGATTCATCAAGGTAAGAATGAGCCTGCCTAACGTATCAGAAGGAACGGCGGTTGCCGCCTTCCAAAATGGGTTGAATAGATATGGGTCAAAAGAACCCAAGAAGCTACTTAGCCGACTCATGAAGTATCCCCCCACAACATGGGAGGAGATCCATAATGCCTACTACGCAGAAGTAAGGGCAGACGAAGACGACTTTAATGGCCCAACCCAGTGGTTGACATCAGTACAGACGGAAATTAGGAGAGATCGACGCAACGACAGGCGACGGGATCCACTCCCATGGTTCAAGAAAGAAAGGCATCAACCTTATGTCAGAGCCCCCAACCCATCTCCTCCGAGACACCCGGACGCCTTGCAACGACATATCGCTACGCTTCAGAATGAAAGAGGTATGCCTCCATTATTATCCGCTCATAACTTTTGTGTCTCACCTTTAGAAATAGTGTACGCACTGGAGAAACTGGGCCCGAAGGTACACTGGCCGCAGAAAATGAAATCAGATACTAGCGAAAGAAAATCAAACATCCTATGCGAATTCCACCAGGAAAGGGGACACAAGACCGAAGACTGCATAGGCCTATGACAAGAAGTAGTCAGAATGATGAACCAAGGATACTTGAAGGAGCTCCTCTGTGACAAAGGAAGAGCTAACTTCGCCAGGGGACGTGACCAATCTCAAGGACCGCCGAAACCGCCGTCCTTGACATGGACCATACAGATGATCTTCGGCGGCGGTGATGACTCGACAATCAACCACGTAAAGTTCACCTCCACACACAAGTTGAAGCGCACGATCGCTCATGAACGGTATGACGACTTCGAAAATAGTATCACCTTCAATAAGTCTGATGCCGACGGTTTGTCTTTCCCTCATTATGATGCTTTAGTTATAACCTTATGCATCGCTGATACTGGTGTAAAGAGAATTATGGTAGACGGCGAAAGCGGTGCGTGTATTATCCACCCGAGGGTTCTCACACAAATGAGGCTCGATGATAAGGTAATACCGCGCTGCATAACACTGACATGTTTTAACAATGCAGTAGAACGTACCTCTGGAGAAATATCGCTGTCGGTCCTAGCGGGAGAAGTCATGCTGGAAACCACATTCCACATTATGAACCAGGAAACGGCTTACAACGTCATCATAGGACGTCCATGGAATCACGCCATGCGAGCCATCCCCTCAAGCTATCAGGTAATCAAATTTCCCACCCCATACGGAATATTCAGTATTCGGGGTAAGCCACGCACCACCCAAGAATGTTACCAGATCGCCCAAGATTGCACTCATACCAAGCAACTAGAAAGGGCAAGTGCAGAAGCATAGAAATCAGCCATGTCGAGAACCAAACTCAACCCGACAACAGAGGGCATCAGGGACCCAGATGTCGTAGAAGCTTGCAAAGCGACAATCGAGGACCTCGACCCTGTCATATTGGACAATACCGACAGTTCGAAAAAAGCCTACATCGGGCATAACCTTTCCGGACCAGGTAAGTACCATGAATTCTTAACTAACCATGCAGGTTTGTTCGCCTTCTCCTATTCAGACATGCCAGGGATCCCAAAAGACATTGCCACTCACAAACTGAACATCGATCCACTTTATCTGACCGTGTGGTAGATACAGAGGAAATTCAATGCCACAATCAAAGAGGCAGTCAGCGAAGAAGTAGATAAACTGCTGGGTAATGATTCCATCAGAGAATCGAAATACCCCCGGTGGGCCGCCAATATGGTCATGGTAAAAAAGAAAAGCGGGAAATGGAGGATGTGCGTAGACTTCACCGACTTGAACAAGTCATGCCCAAAGGATTCCTTCCCATTGCCTCACATCGATCAGCTGATAGACGCAACAACTGGACACGAGCTGCTAAGCTTCTTGGATGCCTACTCTGGCTACAACCAGATCCTGATGGCCGAAGAGGACCAGGAAAAGACAACTTTTATTACCCACCAAGGGACTTACTGCTATAAGGTGATGCCCTTCAGGATCAAAAATACCGGTGCAACATACCAAAGGTTGGTCACCAAGATGTTCAAAGAACAGCTCGGCAAGACAATGGAGGTCTATATAGACGATATGCTAGTAAAGTCGGCTGAAAAGGAGGACCATATCAACCATTTAAAGCAAGATTTTGAGATACTAAGACAGTATGGGATGAAACTAAACCCAGAAAAATGTGCTTTCGGCGTGGCTTCAGGAAGATTCCTGGGTTTTCTCATATCACAGCAAGGTATCGAAGTCAACCCGGACCAGATCAAGGCCATCGACCAGTTTGACCTCATTCGAACCACGACTGGTACTGCTTCGACGACAGTCGAAGCAACATCCCAATGGCTTATGCTATTGACCAGTTCGACCTCGTTCGAACCACGACGGGTACTGCTTCGACGACAGTCGAAGCTACATCCCAATGGCTAAGGCTATCGACCGGTTCGACCTCGTTCGAACCATGACGGGTACTACTTCGACGACAGTCGAAGTAACATCACAATGGCTAAGTCCATCGACCAGTTCAACCTCGTTCGAACCACGACGGGTACTGCTTCGACGACAGTCGAAGCAACATCCCAATGGCTAAGGTCATCGACCAGTTTGACCTCGTTCGAACCATGACGGGTACTACTTCGACGACAGTCACAGTAACATCCCAATGGCTAAGGCCATAGACCAGTTCGACCTCATTCGAACCATGACGGGTACTACTTCGACGATAGTCGAAGCAACATCCCAATGGCTAAGGCCATCGACCAGTTCGACCTCGTTCGTAGGTCATCGACCAGTTCGACCTCGTTCGAACCACGACGGTTACTGCTTCAACGATAGTCAAAGCAACATCCCAATAGCTAAGGCCATCGACCAGTTCGACCTCGTTCGAACCACGACGGGTACTACTTCGACGATAGTCAAAGTAACATCCCAATGGCTAAGGCCATCGACCAGTTCGACCTTGTTCGAACCACGACGAATACTACTTTGATGACAGTCGAAGTAACATCAGGCCATCGACCAGTTCGACCTCGTTTGAACCACGACGGATACTACTTCGACGATAGTCGAAGTAACATCCCAATGGATAAGGCCATTTACCAGTTCGACCTCGTCCGAACCACGACGGATACTACTTCGACGACAGTCGAAGTAATATCCTAATGGCTAAGACCAACGATATCAGGCCGACCCCGGTTGAACCACGGTACGACAACTCGAAAAACAAAAAATAATCTTTACGGAGTCTAAGCATTACGACAAACAAACGAAGCAATAAAGGTAAATGTTATATTACGACAAAAATCATGTTTACATTCGCCCCCACGAGCGGATCCCAATACAATATACAAACCAAAATACAAAAGGTCAAGATTGCCCATCATCCCCCAACTGATAAGCAACGTCATACCAAGGGTCAAAGTCAAGATGGTTGACATCTTCGGAAGCAAGCCCGCCCCCATCAGGCGAGCAGGAATCGTAACTGCAAACTTTACGAGCAGCATAAGCCTCGTCGCTCCGTGCCTGGACTTCTTCCTCAGTAGCCCGACCTGCAGCATGAAACTCGTTATACACATCGAGCTTGGCCTCCCCAAAAATCCATATCTCATGCGCATTACGATGCGCAATCTGTTCAGGCGAGGGATGAGAAGTGGAAGTCCATGAAAGCCTGCGGATCTCCGCCGCCTTGGCATCAAGTTTGGCAGTCAGCTCCGCCACCCTCCGTTGCAGGTCGGCATTCTCCGCCACCACCCCCGGCTCAATTCGAGCACATCATCTTTGGATCTGAGTAGCTCCTCTAATTCGTTGTTGCGGGTTGCGACCCTCATCAGCTCGCTGTCCGCATCCTCCAGTTCGGCTCCTCTGAGCTTCGATTGGGGGTTCCCCCGATCAACCTCCGCTCGATGTCTGGGCGGTACATCCTGTATTTATTTAACATTTTCTTAAAGAGGGCAGTCCATTTCCGCTCACGGCGTCCCCTCTCTACCTCCAAGATGAGGGTCTGTAAGAGACGGAAAAGCAAAATTAAGTATATTCCAAACCTATCCGACAATACACGGAAAGAAGAAAGGAAATAAAAGTACCTGTAGGGCCATGCCCGACACCCTACAGGACAACTCCGCGTCGCCCACCGTACTGAGTGTCCTGCTTTCGGGGGCGACACACAGTAGGGTGAAGGCCGAAGCGGCCTGCTCACTATTTAACAAGAGGTTAAAATTCGCCGAAATTGTAATGCGACAGTCAGAACCGTCCGTCACCATCTCTATGTGGGTAAAACCACCCACAAACTCGTCGACATCTTCCTGAGCAATGTTGGAGCCTGAGCCCTCCGCCATACCACTGGGTTCTTCGACGTTGGTCGATGGCTCTCCCCCGACCACCCGTGGGCTAACACTTGGAGCGGCACCCCTCTGTTGAGCCGACCTCCCCGAGAAAATGGCGCCGGCCATAAATACAAGTCTAGGCGTTGGCCGAGGTACCTCACTCCTTCTAGCTTCAGTTGCCACTGCCTTGCCTTTCTCGAGCCTCCTTCGTTTCCTCTCTGGAGACTCCTCACCATCGGAAAGTTTGTCTACTGAGTGAGGAGCCAGTGCCAATGGTGTCGGCTCCCACGTCACCAAAGTCGTGGAAGCAGCCCCTTGTAAAGGAGCAGGAGAAGGATCCCCTTGAAAGGATTCGACCAGCATGTATTGGTCATCTGAGGCATCATTAGCTCGCCTAGAAACAGGGACTGCCACCTTTTTTCTCGAAACCCCACGATCTGTTGCAAAAAAAAAGAGAATATATGTAAAAAGGGGGTGAATAGGCGGAGTCACGAACTATGCACGACAGAAATCGGAAATTTATCTGAAGAGACTCTTGAGCCGTAGCGCTGCATAAAGGCAGGCCAAGTACGGGTCCCCTCCGCATGAGGTAGCAGGCCAACAACCCATCCCCTAAGATTGGCAATGGGCCGGGGAGGATGAGCCATAGCTACAACACAAAGGGTTAGAACAACAATAATCAAAAACAAAAATATGTAACGGACTACGACACTTACGTTTTGGATTCCACCTCTCCTGGAATCCGATGGGATTGGAGACCAAATGCTCGGTCCTAACGAAGAAGTACTTGTGCCAAAACCTGCGACTAGCCCGATCGTCAGTCTTGACCAATAACCCCCTCGTACCACGACCCAGTAAATGTACCATGGTCCCCCTCATATAACAAATGTTGAACAACTGCAGGAGATGATGGACCATAATGCCACACCCCGCCAACTCCGCATACTTAGTCAACAGTCGGAGCAACTTCAGTGTATACGGCGTAAGCTGAGCCGGGCAAACATTGTAAAATTGGCAAAACTCCTCCGCCAAGGGAGAGAGGGGAAGGTTGTAACCAATCATAAATGGATATTCATAAAAGGCGCAAAACCCTAGCTTGTGAACGCTCACGTAATCCTCTCCGGTCGGGATCATCTCTACGTGTGCTGGTATATTGTATTTAACATGGAGGTTATCCAAGTGGTTTTGCAACGACTTGGAAGACTCGGGGACCGAAACGGCGGAATCCTTATTAAAATCATTCCAGGATGAGGTGCATTGTGGCAGCAGTGCCTTCATGGTAAGAGGACTCATATCCTTTTCTTCCTTTGCCCCGCCGTCATCAGAAGGCGATGGCGTGTTCAACGGAGAAGCTGTCGGAATCATCTCATTACCACGGCGAGGTTTAGGTATAGTGGTGATAAAGAAAGAGCTATGCATGATACAGGGAAGGAGAGTTCTCAGACAAGAAAAACACACCGGGAGAAGGAAGTGTGTGCTAGAAAAGGGAGTGTAAATGATCAAAAGTTATGGGTAAAGTTGAATCCCTCCCCTATTTATAAGGGTTGAGAAGCACGAGAATCGAAAAGGTAGAATTTGAACCAGCGTGGGAAACCAAGCATCAGAGCTGTTGAGTTCCCTCATCGAGAATACGCGTAAGGAAAGGCGTCACATTTTGAAAACCTAACAGTCATGATGATTTCCTCCCATGTGTCACATCACGGTCCCTTGGCGGGGTCAAACTCTCCAAAATCGAAGGTGTTAATTCTGCCCGTCGAGAACGCACCTCGCTGCGACCCCGACGAACGGAGGGACTAACTATATGGAGTCGAATTTGACCAACCACGTCCCAGTCAAGCACGACCAACCATGTATACAGAGGTCAGGCTGAAGGGACGACCCAAGGACAATAGAAGGGACGACCATGCAACCACGCCGGCCCCTCAACTGTGTGTACTTTATCGTCACCTTGTACTATTGTCTAGATTTTATACTGAGAGTTAAAATGAAACCTCTTTGCTATATAAGGGAGGTTCTCAGTTGTGTAAAGGGATCAGATGATTACTATCAATAACATTATCTCTCTCTATAACATATTCTCTCCCCCTTTCTCTCTCTCTCTCTCTCTCAATCTGATTTACTCTTTCATCTCAATAATATCTTTGTATTTTTTTCATTCCTCAGTTCTTCTAATTATTACGCCACCTAGGGAGAAACATATCCTAGAGTCAATTATTTCCGATTAGATTTACCCCTTCTTGTATATTGATTGATTTGCTTAAATATTGTTCGACAATATTTTAAGTCAAACAACCTCCTCCTTTGATTCTGTCTAATTCCCCGTCCCCTTTCTAATTACCTTTGATATTTCTTCAGTAGTTTGATAACTCCTTTTGTTTTTTTACATTCCAGAGTTGTAATCTTTCATTTATTGAGATCCTTATTGTATAAGATACCTTAGCGCCGTGTTGTGTAATTCTAATTGTTACATTGAAAGTTATCCACCGAAAAGTTTGATTTGATATTCGTCATTCCTCCATTTTCTTACTTCAGCCCTTCTTTGTCCTCTGTGTTCATCTTGTCGTCGAATAAGAAATCTAAATGCAGGATTTGTAAAAATCGAGAGGAGAACGCCATCATCTTCTGTTCCTCAGCCGGTATACGCTCGATTTATGAAGACCTATAGATGTTCGTCTGGGAAAATGCATATAAACAGTCTTTAGTTTCTTGGCAGAATTCCTATCGGTGTAATAGTATATTAATTGTAACTGTTAATTATAAGAAAATGGAAGAGACAAGAGGGTAGCAATTAGAGAAGATTGAAGTGATAGTTATTTTTCGATCCTTAACCGATGCAGCCATGTTTCGTCTGGGCAGTTACCAAAGTAAATAAAGTAAAGGAGAAAATAAAGGAAGAGGCGAGTATGTTATTGAAATGAGAGGAAAATCTCAAAAATTCGAGAAATTAGATAAATGCATTTTGTAGTCCATAAGAGGTGCCATGTCAGCATTCTTTATCCCTCTTTTATATATATATATATATATATATATGAGTATGTTATTGAAATGAGAGGAAAATCTCAAAAATCTGAGAAATTAGATAAATGCATTTTCTAATCCATAAGAGGTGCCATGTCAGCATTCTTTATCTCTCTCTTATATATATATATATATATATATATATATATATATATATATATATATATATACTAGTTTCTGAAGACGTGCAACCGTATGTATTTATATATATATATATATATATATATATACTAGTTTCTGAAGACGTGCAACCATATGTATTGTCACAAATGTTGCAGAATAATATACTAAAAATTAATTATAATGAAATTACAAAAATATTGTACATATTTTGACAAGAGAAGTTAAATATTCGGTATCTACTATTTATTTACGTAGCCGCTTTTCTACCTTTCTATATATATTTTAGATAATAGCATGTAGCTAGTTTGGGTATTATGAAAATGCAAAAATATTATATTAATACTATAAAAATTAAACTCATTATTTTGATTTTTAAGGACAAAATAAGTAATAAGTTGCTATTTTTAGTGAACACTTAGAATCTCAAAATGCATAAATTAATAATCACCATATTTGTATCGCGCCTCCCGAGTCCTGCATAACACCCCAGTTGTATAAATATGTACATCCAAGGAAATTCTAGGAAAAAAAATATGAAAATCATGATTGACTTTCGTCTTCTAATCCCCATATTATAATTTTAATATTACTTGTTCACAAGCCAAACTAAATAAATTGCATCCGTTCACACTACATACATACAACACTTATTTTAGTATAAAGTTTGTCAGAGGAAAAAACTTATCTTCTACAGAATCAATGCATAGTTATAGAAGCAAATTTAGAAGGTCACACATGTTGCAGTAGCTTTAACTCACTCAACTTCTTGGAAGGTACATCTTTCAGCCCTTTGTAGGTTTTTCTTCTAACAGTATTATATTTCTTTCACTTTAAAAAATAATAAAAAATCAAGCAATTATATAAAATATTTACCAAAGTGGCTAATAAGAGTTACCAACAGAATCTAGGAAATAACCCGCAATAAACCATGCATATAACTCACAATCACAGAAACTGTCTTGTTGTAGCAACATGTCGAAGATAGATTAAGCAATACAAATCATAAGATATTATACGCAAAGAAACCAACATATATTATGAAAGAAAAAGGATCATGTGATAAATATAGATTTTTCGCATTTTTTTAATAGATGTATTGAAAGAGATTAATTCCCCGTCTCATTTCCTTAGAATAATCCGTTTATATACACCAAATAAAAGAGTATAATTAGGCTATAATTAAGGAAACTAACCAGCTATATATTAGGAACTAAATATACACCTAGCAAAGATGATATATACAAACTGTTAGAATATATTTATCATATATTCTAACATACCCCCGCAGTCGAAGTGGGAGGTCGCCGAATGCTAAGACTGTCCCGAAAATCCTCAAATAAAACCAACGGAAGGCCCTTGGTGAAGATATATGCAATCTGATAAAACGAGGGGACATGTAACACTCGAACCTGGCCACGAGCCACCTTTTCCCGTACAAAATGAATATCCATCTCAATATGCTTAATGCGTTGATGCTGAACAGGATTACCAGCAAGATATATAGCACTAACATTATCACAGTATACCAATGTAGCCCGTGGAATAGGACAATGAAGTTCCAAAGCAAGTTTCACAACCAACACAACTCAGAAACCACATTGGCAACCCCTCGGTATTCTGCCTCTGCAATAGAACGGGACAAAGTAGCTTGACGTTTGGCGGACCAAGAGATCAAGTTATCACCCTTAAAGACAGAATAACCCAACGTTGAACGTCGTGTATCGGGGCACCCTCCCCAATCAGCATCAGTATGTGAGAGAAGAGTGGATGTGGAAGATGGATAAAGGTGAAGACCAAAATCCAGAGTACCCTGTAGGTAGCGCACTATGCGCTTAAGAGCGTGCATGTGCTCATCCCTCGGGTCATGCATGAATAAGCATACCTGTTGCACAACATAAGTAATATCGGGTCTCGTGAATGTAAGGTATTGAAGTGTCCCTGCAAGACTCCTATAAATAGATGGATCCTTAACAGGTTTGTTTCTAGTAGGACCGAGCTTCAGTTTTATATCAATTGGAGTAGGAGATGGCTTACACGATGACATGCCAGCTCGGTCAATGATCTCAGCCGCATATTTCTTTTGAGATAAAAATAAACCGCCGGTATGACGAGTGACGACAATGCCCAAAAAATAGCTCAAATGGCCTAAGTCCTTCATAGCAAATTCTGAGCTAAGAAGTGATATGATAGACTGGCGGAGCTCATCAGAGGAAGCAGTCAAAATAATATCATCGACATACAATAAAAGATAAGCCATAGAAGTACCTCGACAATAAACGAACAAAGAATGATCTGAAGTACTGTGAGAAAACCCAAGAGTATGGACATAGTCAGCAAATCTCTTATACCAAGCCCGCGGAGCCTGTTTAAGCCAATAAATAGATTTCTTCAGCAAACACACATGATTAGGTCTATCAGGATCCCGATACCCCAAAAGTTGATACATGTAAACAGTCTCCTTGAGATCACCATGTAAGAAAGCATTTTTAACGTCAAGTTGATGAATCGGCCAAGCCTTTGAAAGAGCCAAACTAAGAACCGTGCGAATAGTGGCTGGTTTGACTACTTGACTAAACGTCTCACCACAATCCATGCCAACTTGTTGAGTTTTACCATCACCTACAACACGAGCTTTATGCCTCTCAAAGGAACCATCAAATTTTTCTTTATGAGCAAAAATCCACATAGACCGAATGACATTAACATTTGGAGGACGGGGCACCAACTCCCACGTCTTATTTTAAATAAGAGCATTATACTCATCATCCATAGCTATTTTCCAATTCGGGTCACGAAGAGCAGACACAGGGTTACGGGGTAGAGGGGATTTAGATACGGATGTAAGAAGGTTGAAAGACTTCTTAGGTTTGTAGATCCCATGTTGACTCCTAGTAACAGGATCTGTGGGTAGACTAGAGTGAGATATAGGGGTTGGACAAGGAGGAGAGCTAGGTGGGAGTATGGAAGGAGATGTTGGGCTTGGCCCAGCAGGCGGGGGAGGACCATTCTGCCCAGTGGACGAGGCAGATCCACTGGCTGGGCCTGGCGATATGGGCGCCAGTGAGGTAGGAAGTGGTGCAACCGGTGGGTTGATGGTCCATCGTCCAGAAACTGATACGTGTGAGTTTGAGGAGTATGTAAATTGGAAAAGGGAAATTGCTTCTCATCAAATATTACGTGACGGCTAATGATGATTTTTCTAGATGACAAATCAAAGCATTTATACCCACGATGATGTGACGGATACCCCAAAAAAATACAAGGAGTTGACCGGGGTTGAAGTTTGTTTATGAGTGTAGAGGGGATAAGAGGATAACATAAACACCCAAATACCCAAAGAAGGGAATAAGACGGATCCTTCTGATAAAGAATGCGAAGAGGGGATTGATAATTTAATAGTTTATGAGGAAGGATGTTGAGAAGGTAAGTTGCCATTTGTAAAGCATGATGTCAAAAATAAGGAGGAAGGGAAGCATGGGCCAATAATGTACGGATAATGTTATTAATCGTACGGATTTGTCTTTCGGCTGTCCTATTTTGAGGGGATGTATGAGGACATGATAAACGAAACGACAGACCATTGTCTTTGCAGAAGTCCCAAAAGGGGCCATTATCAAATTCCGTGCCATTATCACATTGTATATTCTTTATGTGCCGCTCAACTTGAGTTCGAATAAAGGTCTTGAAAGTCAAAAATGTGGAAAAAGTTTGTGATTTTTGCGATAAAGGAAACGTCCACAAAAATTTAGAATAATCATCCACAAACAAGACATAATATCTATGACCCGATGAACTCAAAACGAGTGACATCCAAAGTCACTATGTATAATATCAAATGGCATCAAATTGCTAGAATTTGAAGCATAAAATGGCAACTTAACATGTTTTCCAAGAGGACAAGAATGACAAATACGAAAGTCTCTAATTTGATTACAAGCAATCAATTTATTCTTCCTAAGGGAGTTCAAAACAGGTGCTCCGGGGTGACCCAATCAATCATACCAAAGGGATGGTGCCAAAGCAGCAAAAGTAGATTGTGAAGGGACTGGATTTGTGATGGGATATTCCTCTCCCTGACTGTTACACTTCATTACCAGCCTCCCCATCTGAAAATCCTTCACAGAAAAACCAAAGGGTTCAAAATCAACAGAGACAAAGTTATCAGTTGTAAATTTTCGGGCGGACACCAAATTTTTAACAAGGTGAGGGGCACGAAGGACATTGTTTAATTTTAAGGGAGGACACGGGGAAGACAATTCCTTGTGACCGTAGCCCTGAATTGGAATTGATTGACCATTACCAACAATTATACAACATTTATTGCTCTTATTAAAGTGAGACGTGAGGTTACCTTTTGTGGATGTCATGTGAGAAGTGGCGCCTGTGTCCATGTACCAATTTGCATCCGGAGGAGTGATACCAAGAGTATGCATTGATGCCTCAATGTCCGTTGGAGTTGGGGATGCTGTGTAGGCCTGCTGGGGTCGGGGTCCAAGTATACCCGAGTGTGATTGCTGCTGCTGTCCATATGCGGGTCTGGTTCACGAATTAGAAGGGTATGGACACGGTGGTATAGCCTAAGGAGCCCACGGTGCCATCCAAGGCCACTGCTGCCCACCAGGCCATGGAGTATAGGGCGGAGGGTGCTGTCCTGCTGGCTGTTGCCCACCACCGCGGCTGTTGCCGCCGCCAATCTGACCACCACGGTCTGCATTACCCCCTTTGCCGCCTCCACGACCACCATTGTTGCTGCAATTTTTCCCTCCATTAGTGATGCGGTTGTGGTTCCTCTTCCCACCATTAGTATTGCGGTAGGAAGAGGAATGATAAGAACCATCATGAGAGCCATCCGAATAGCGAGCAACCATGGCAGATGAGGCGCTATGGGCCGCCTTCTTAGCAAGGCCAACCTCTTCAAGAGTGAGCATCGAACGAGCTTGATAAAATTGGGGTAAAGGTTCACGTTGCGAATAAGAGTGGCCACACCTTTGTAGGGCTCAGTAAGGCCAGAGACCAGTTGAAGAACGAGTCTATTATTGTCGACGGGAGAGCTGACATTCTTGAGTTGATCCGCCAGAGATTTGAGATGTTGACAATAGGCAGAGACATTCGGAAAATCTGCCATGTCTACATGAGTGAAGTCATACTCAAGGGTGACAGCATAAGAGTGTTTGTTATCCTTGAATATGTCACGCAATCTATTCCAAGCCTCCATTACCGTGGTGTCGGGTTCAAGAATTGTATGTAAAAGATCATGCGATATAGTAGCGTAAAGCCACTGTAGCACGGTAGCGTCAAGAGTTGACCAAAGTTCTTTCTCCTCCTCTTTTTGAGGCGGTTTCTCCTTGCCCGTCTCCGAAGGAATAATATGAACAATTACTCTATGGTATCGTACATGAATCTTAAAGAGTTCCGCCCATGTGGAATATTGTACGTTCCATCTCAAGGGTGATGGGAACATGGTTCTTGATGTTGGATACAGCAAGAGCAGGATGAAAAGAAGATGTTGAGTCAGACATGGTGATTGAGAAGAGAGGAAGAAGAAGAAGAAAAAGAGAAGGGCGGAGGCTGCGGAAGATCGAGAAAGGTGAAGGAGGATCTTTCCCTAGACTTCTGATACCATGAAAGAGATTAGTTCCCCGTCTAATTTCCTTAGAATAATCCGTTTATATACACCAAATACAAGAGTATAATTAGGCTATAATTAAGGAAACTAACTAGCTATATATTAGGAACTAAATATACACCCAGCAAAGATGATATATACAAACTGTCAGAATATATTTATCATATATTCTAATATGTATTGATGAAACAAAAATAGACCAATAAAGACATAAGTTATAAATTACAGCAATTTGGTAAGGAAAAACGGTACAGAAACTTGTACATATCTTAGAGACATTAGGCGAGATGCAATGGAGACTAATGCTTCGCCATCTCGACTTCTCTTTCCAAGGAAATCATCCAAAACCCTCTCTTTGGTCATTGGATATTTGTGTAGTGTTTTTTTCCCCTGTAAAAATGGACTTAAATAGGAAAATGAGAATTTATTAAGCTAAAGAATGTAACATACACTTTAAGTAAGAATTTAAGGGGAATTGAATGGGAGAAAGTAAGGAATAAAAAAGGTCTCTCCAACCGTCATTTTATCTCTGAATTTCACCATGTATAGACATTTAATAAATGATCATGGTCCATATATGTATTAAAATATTTTGGTTAACTGAATCAAGTGCATTAATTACTCAAAGTACTCTTCAAATTCTTTAGATAGAACTGCACGCTTACGACTTTTTATTTTATCATTTATAATTATTCTATTTATTAGATGGTCAATTTACTATATGGTAGTTTTAAAATATGGTAGAAATAATGTTTGGATATGGTAATTATGTTGATCTACTTTTGAAGGGTATTTTGTAATCCAACTTTTAACTTTGGGGCTTCCCACTATTATGATAACTAGTTTCCAAACACGTGTGTTGCATGTGAGTCTTATGCAATTAGTATTGAATGAAATGAAATGCCTCACATCAAGTAGACCTCAGGAGCCTATGCACCACCGGTATCTAGCGTGCCTTCTGCGCGGGGTGCTTTCAGAGGTCAGTCCAGCAGACCTGGCCCAACCCAGTCACAGCTACCACGTCGTCCCAGAGCTTGTTTCGAGTCTGGTGACACCGGCCATGTGGTGAGAGATTGCCCTAGACTTGGGAGGAGTGTGCCTCCATAGACTTCTCAGTCACAACGTACCCTGCAGAGTTCTCATGCTATGGTTACAGCTCCAGTTGCTATCCCGCCTGCCCAGCTAGCTAGAGGTGGAGGTTGGGAGGTAGAGGTCACCCTAGAAGGGGAGGCCAGGCCCGATACTATGCCCTTCCTGCCCGTACCGAGGTTGTTGCTTCTGATTCTATCATCATAGGTATTATACTGGTTTGTCACAGAGATGCATCGGTTCTATTAGATCCAAGCCCTACTTATTCTTATGTGTCTTCTTATTTGCTTCGCATTTGGGTGTATATATCTCGGGATTCTTTGAGTTTTCCTGTTTATGTTTCTACTCCTGTGGGAGATTCTCTTGTTGTGGACCACGTTTATCGGTCGTGTTTGGTTACTCTTCGTGGTTTTGAGACAAGAGCTAATTTATTATTGCTCAACATGGTAGATTTTGATATTATCTTGGGCATGGTCTGGTTATTTCCCCTTTATGTTATTCTTGATTGTCACGCCAAAACCGTGACACTGGCTATGTTAGGTATGTCGCATGTTGAGTGGAGGAGTACCTTAGATCACACTCCTAATAGAGTTATTTATTTCCTTAAAGCTTAGCGTATGGTTGAGAAGGGGTGTGACGCGTATTTAGCCTATGTGAGAGATGCCAATATTGATATCCCTTCAGTTGATTCAGTTCCAGTAGTACGGGACTTTTTTAATGCATTTCCAGCTGATCTTCTAGGCATGCCGCCTGATAGAGATATTGATTTTAGCATTGATCTGTTGCTGGTCACTCAGCCCGTTTCTATTCCTCCGTATCGTATGGCTCCTCTTGAGTTAAAGGAGTTGAAGGATCAGTTAGAGGAATTTCTCGATAAGGGATTTATTCGACCAAGTGTATCACCTTGGGGTGCTCCTGTCTTGTTTGTGAAGAAAAAAGATGGTTCTATGCGTATGTGTATTGATTATCTCTAGTTGAACAAGGTTACAATGAAGAACCGTTATCCTTTGCCTCGTATTGATGATCTGTTTGACCATCTTCAGGGCGCACGTGTGTTTTCTAAGATTGACTTGCACTCATGTTACCATCAATTGAAGATTCGGGAGTCAGATATCCCGAAGACTGCTTTCAGGATTCGGTATAGTCATTACGAGTTGCTTGTTATGTCATTTGGGCTGACCAATGCCCCAGTAGCCTTTATGCATTTGATGCACAGTGTATTTCGGCCTTATCTTGACTCATTTGTTATTGTCTTTATTGATAACATTCTGGTGTATTCCAGAAGCTGGGAAGATCATGAGCAGCACTTGAGGACTGTGCTTCAGACTCTGAGACAGAAGAAGTTATATGCTAAGTTCTCGAAATGTGAGTTTTGGTTGGATTTCGTTGCATTCTTAGGCCACATGGTATCGAGTGAGGGTATTCAGGTTGATTCGAAGAAGGTAGAGGCAGTGCAGAATTGGCCTAGGTCATCCCCAGCTACATAGATTCGCAGTTTTCTCAATTTGGCGGGTTACTACCGTCATTTTGTGGAGGTATTTTCATCGATTGCAGCCCCTATGACCAGACCGACCCAGAAGGGTAATCCGTTCCAGTGAACGGAAGAGTGTAAGGCGAGCTTTCATAAGCTCAAGACAACTTTGACTACAGACCCAGCTTTGATATTGCCTACAATTTTGGGGTCTCACACTATCTGTTATTATGCCTCGAGGATTGGCCTTGGAGCGATTTTGATGCAGGACGGTAGGGTGATTGCCATTTTTGATGCAGTACGGTAGGTCTGGACGCGATTTTGAGCGTCCAGACAGGTGAAGGTACATGAGAAGAATTATCCGGTTCACGACCTTGAGTTAGCCGCCATTTTTCACGCCCTAAAGATTTGGCGCCATTATCTATACAGTGTGCCTTGTGAGATTTATACTGACCATCGGAGCTTGTAGCACATGTTCAAGCAAAAGGATCTAAATTTACGCCAGAGGAGGTGGTTAAAGTTGCTGAAAGACAATGATATCACTATTCTGTACCACACGGGCAAGGCCAATGTGGTGGCCGATGCTTTGAGTCGCTGGGCAGAGAGTTTAGGGAGTTTGGCTTATCTACCAGCATCAGAGAGGCCTATGGCGATGGATGTTCAGGCCTTAGCCAGCCAATTTGTGAGATTGGATCTTTCGGAGCCTAGTCGGGTTCTAGCTTGCGTGGTTTCTCGGTGTTCCTTATTTGATCGTATTAGGGAGAATCAATATGATGACCCTCATTTGCTTGTCCTCAAGGACAAGTTTCAGCATGGTCATGCCATATATGTGACCATTGGCTAGGATGGAGTATTGAGGATGCAGGGTCGGGTCTGTATACCCAATGTTGATGGGCTTTGGGAGTTGATTCTAGAGAAGGCCCACTATTTCGCGGTATTCCATTCATCTGGGTGCCGCAAAGATGTACCAGGATTTGAGGCAGCACTATTGGTGGATGCAGATGAAGAAAGATATAGTTGGGTTTGTAGCTTGGTGCCTCAACTGTCAGCAGGTGAAGTATGAGCACCAGAGACTGGGTGGGTTGCTTCAGCAGATAGAGATTCCGGGGTGGAAGTGGGAGCGGATCAGCATGGACTTTGTAGTCGGGCTTCTGCGGACTTTGAGAAAGTTCGATGTTGTTTGGATGATTGTGGATCGGCTGACCAATCCGCTCACTTTATTCCTGTGTGTACTACTTATTCTTTGGAGCGGTTCGCGGAGATCTATATCCGGGAGATTGTTCGCCTAGATGGTATTCCAGTTTCCATCATTTTGGATAGAGGCACTAAGTTCACATCACAGTTCTGGAGGGCCATTCAGCATGAGTTTGGTACTCAGGTAGAGTTGAGCACAACATTTCACCCTCAAACGGACGGGTAGTCCGAGCGCACTATTCAGATTCTTGAGGATATGCTCTGTGCGTGTGTGATCGAGTTTGGAGGGTCTTGGGATCAGTTCTTTCCATTGGCGGAGTTTGCATATAACAACAGTTATCAGTCCAGCATTCAGATGGCACCGTATGAAGCTTTATATGGTAGGCGATGTGGATCTCTGGTGGGTTGGTTCGAGCCGGGTGAGGCTAGATTATTGTGCACAAACTTAGTTCAGGATGCTTTGGAGAAGGTTAAGGTGATTCAGGATAGACTCCATACAGCCCAGTCCATACAGAAATGCTATGCGGACCGAAAGGTTCGTGATGTTTCCTATATGGTTGGAGAGCGGGTTCTACTTCGGGTTTTGCCTATGAAGGGTGTTATGAGATTTGGGAAGAAAGGGAATTTGAGTCCTAGGTTTATTGGCCCTTTTGAGATATTAAAGCGTGTTGGGGAGGTTGCTTATGAGCTTGCCTTACCACCCAGCTTGGCAGGAGTTCATTCGGTATTTCATGTTTCGATGCTCCGGAGGTATCACGGTGATTCGTCGCACGTGTTGGATTTCTGTTCAGTCTAGTTGGATAAGGATCTATCCTATGTTGAGAAGCCAGTGGGAATATAGGGCAGACAGGTTAGAAAGCTGAGGTCAAAGAACATTGCATCCATGAAGGTTCAGTGACGGGGTCAGTCGGTCGAGGAGGCAACCTGAGAAATCGAGCACGATATGCGCAGCCATTACCCTCGTCTTTTCACTACTTCAGGTATGTCTCTATGCTCGTTCGAGGACGAACGAATGTTTAAGTGTAGGAGGATGTGACGACCCGACCGGTCGTCTTAAGAATTAACACCCCGATCCCCTATTAATTGCTTCCCCCATGTTTATTTCTGCTATTTTGATTTGCCGGGATGTTTAGTTTTAAGTTTCGGAGAGTTTTAGGACACTTAGTCCCTAAATGAGAGCTTAAGTGTTGGAAAGTTGACCGTAGTCAGAACAGCGTGAAGACGGCCTTGGAATGGAAATCCGATTGTTCCGTTAGCTCTGTTGGGTGATTTTGGAATTAGGAGCGCGTTCGGATTGTGTTTTGGAGGTCCGTACCTAATTTAGGCTTGAAATGGCGAAAGTTGAATTTTTTGAAGTTTCTGGTTCGATAGTGAGATTTTGATCCGAGGGTCGGAATGGAATTCCGGAAGTTGGGGTAGCTCCGTAGTGTTTAATGTGACGTGTGTGCAAAATTTCAGGTCATTCGGACAAGGTTTGATAGACTTTTTGATCGAAAGCGTGTTTTTAGAGTTTTTGGAATTCTTAGGCTTGAATCCGATGAAAAATAGGCGTTTTGATATTATTTTGAGCATTTCGAAGGTTGGAACAAGTTTGAATGATGTTTTAGGATTGGTTGGCAGGTTTGGTTGAGGTCCCGGGGGCCTCGGTTGTGTTTCGGATGCTCAACAGACCATTTTTGGACTTGGGAAAACATCTGATTTTTGCTGGTATGTGTTGCAGACTTTTCTTCATCGCGATCGCGTGTAGAGGATCACGATCGCGAAAGCTTAGGCGAGGCAGAGGGAATTTTTTTCTTCGCGTTCTCATGAAGAGGAATGTGAACACATAGTTATGGGCAGTTCTTAATTGCGAACATGTGGGCAAGGTCGCGTTCGCGTAGATGAAATAAGGCGGCAGTGGAATTTAGTGTTTTCCCTACGCGGTCGCGTGAAGCCAACCGCGATCGCGTAGGCTTGAGGGATCCAAAGCATCGCATTCGCAGATGGGGTTTCGCGTTCGCGTAGGGTAAATCTGAGGCGCGTGGGTTTTGCTCTTCTCGATCGCGACTGGGCTTCCGCGATCGCAATGAATGTATTGCCTGGGCAGATTTTAAAACCCAAAATCGAGGTTTAAGCCATAATTCATATTTTGGACTTGGGAGCTCGGGAGATTGCATTTTTTGAAGAGATTTTCACTTGGGCGATTTGGGTAAGTAATTCCTACTTGGTTTAGACTAATTTTCATGAATCTACACTTAAATCCATCCTTTAATTTTGAAATTATGGTGGAACTTAGGGGAAAGTTCTTAGACCAAGAAATTGAGTTTTGATTGGGGATTTGACATTGGATTGGGATAATTTTGATATAGTTAGACTCATGAGAGTGTGAGGATTCTGAAAATATAAATTTTACCCGATCCCAAGACGTGGGCCCGAGGGGTCTTTTGGTCATTTTACCTAATTTCACGTTTTAGCTTAGAATTTCTTTGTAGAATCAGTTAGGTGAAGTGTTATTTACATTATAAAATTGAATTAAATAGATTTGGGCCATTTGGAGCTGAGTAATCGTGGCATGAGCGTGGTTTCAGATTGATTATTTAGCCGGTTCGAGGTAAGTGGCTTGTCTAACCTTGTGTGGGGGACCTTTCCCTTAGGATTTGGTATATTTGATATTTGAAATGCCTTGTACGTTTGGTGACGCGTGCGTACTTGAGCTAATTGTTGAAAAAATCCGGTTTTCTTTAAGTAATTTCAATTGTGTCCCTTTTTCCTGTCTCGTTTTACTTGCAATTTAAACGTACTATTTGCTTAGAAAAAGCATGTCTAATTGACTTAACTGCTTATTTGCTTAGGCTGCCTTAATTGAACTATGTGAAGCATATTAGATTAGAATTACCTGTTTACATGGTATGAAATTGAGCTTAATTGAGTATTCTTGTATTGTTGCTGTGTGTTTTATTTTGGGACTACGGGACGTCATCTCGAGAGATCCCCTGTACGTATTTATGGATTGAACTGAGGTGCGGGATACCAAGAGATCCCTGGCACGTATATTGAGGATACCAAGAGATCCCTAACATATATTAAGGATACTAAGAGATCCTCGGGATACCAAGAGATCCCTCGTATACATTGAGGATACCAAGAGATCCTCGGGATACCGAGAGATCCCCGGCATATATATTGAGGATATTGATAGATCCCCGGTTATCACCCTTGTTATGCTTAGTATTTCCTTGTGTTTTGTCTTTATCTCTGTTTTAGTTAGTAAATTCCTTATTATCTTGTATTAGAGTCTTATTGTAGATTCTAAATTGAACTGTTTATCTTATTTCGGTCATTTCTATATTTATTTGATCTTAATAGGGCCCAGACCTTCCTCGTCACTACTCAACCAAGGTTAGGCTTGGCACTTACTGAGTACTGTTGTGGTGTACTCATGCCCTTTTTGCGTATGTTTTTCATGTACAGATCCATGTACCTCTACTCAGGCCTATCATTCTTGAGGCGAGGCAATTATACGGGACTTCGAGGTATATCTGCCACGTTCGTAGACCGAGGAGTCTCTCTCTCTATTCTATCTTGTAGTGTTAGCCCTTCTATCTTTACTGTTGATGTAGACATTCCGGAGTTAGAGCATTTTACTATGTTTTGTAGCTTGTAATTCATGGGTTTCTGGGTTTTGGGAGTGTGTATTGCTTATGAGAAGTTAGATATTGTGTATGCCGAGCGGCACCTTTTAAATACTATTTTATTTCTCTAATTCTATCTTAAATAGTTTTATTTCCGCAATTTGGTTTATCTTCCGCAAGTTAGGCTTACCTAGTCGTAGAAACTAGGTGTCGTCACGATGGTTCACGGAGGAAGAATCGGGGTCGTGACATTATACTTAGCTGAGATTTACCTCTTCATCTTCTCTAATTGATTTAATCAAAAAGATTTCAATAACTTTTGGTCAAATAATTTGGCGCCGTCTGTGAGGATTTCTTTAGCTAATATTTTAGTTTCATCTAGATCCTTGAAAGGGATAATCACCTCTTCCTAGCCTTGCAAAAACCAACAATGGCACGAAAGGGGGGCTCAGGATTAAAATCAATAGTATGTGTCACAAACAACCTTATGGACTCCATCAACGAATCTGGTAGGGAAGATAACAAAAACACGACACCAAGCGCTACACCTGAGGGAGATACCTCACCTCCCGTGCATGAAAGTGTGACTGCCTCACACGAGAGGGGAGCCTCAACATCCGTAGCAGGAAAAGAACCACCAGCTGTGAAAAAGCTATTGGAAGAATGGTTGACAAACACTCTGAGCAACATATTTGATAAACCTGTTCAAAGGGATATTGGAGACACAATACGCACAGATACCGCAACTGTCGCCGGTGAGCTGGAAACTCCACGCACATGTAACACCCATATTATAGTTGATGCAGGTAACGATGCACTTGCAACCATATTAAAGAAAATGGAGGAAATGGAAAATGAGAACAAGACATCAGCCAATTCGTCAAGAAAGGCTCAATAAAATATCGGGCGCTCCGAAGTTGCTACCAAAATGAGACATCAGCCAATTCGTCGAGCAACCATACAGTGAAGGGGAGCCCCCCACTCCATCCCAAAACCACCTTCACACGATCGTACCATACAAATTATCATCGACAGCAACAATGATACGGTAATCAACCATATAAAGTACACCACTATACACAAACTCAAGCGGACAATTGTTCACGAATGGTACAATGACCTTGAAGATAGTATCATCTTCGATAAGTCAGATACCAACGGTTTGTCTTTCCCTCACTATGATGCTCTGGTCATAACTTTACGTGTCGCGGATACCGATATAAAAAGAATAATGGTGGATGACGGAAGAGGCGTGTGTATTATTCACCCTCGAGTCCTCGTATAGATGAGACTCGAGGATAAAATAATACCGCGCTGCATAACACTAATGGGTTTTAATAATGCAGTGGAATGGACCTCTAGAGAGATAGTGCTGCTCGTTCTGGCCGGAGGAGTCACTCTGGAAATGACGTTTGACGTCATGAACCAGGAAACAACTTATAACGCTATCATAGAACGCTCATGGATACACGCCATGCAGGCCTTCCCATCAAGTTTCTATCAAGTAATCAATTTTCCTACTCCTTGGGGAATATTCAGCATCTGGGGTGAGCAACACACTGCCCAAGAATGCTAACGAATCGCCCAAGATTGCGCACACACCCAACAACTAAAGGGAGCAAGTGCGGAAGCATAGCAATCAGCCATATCGGGAACCAAACCTTACATACAAATAAAGGCCATCAAAGACCTAGATGTCATAGTAGCTTGCAAGGCAACCGTATAGGACCTCGATCCCGTTCAATTGGACAACAACGTCCGAAAAAAAGCTTATATCGGGCACAACCTCTCAGAACCAGGCAAGTTCCATGAATTCTTAACTAACAATGCCGATTTATTTGCATTTTCCCATTCAGATATGCGGTCATCCCAAGGGACATCGCCACACACAGGCTGAATGTCGACCCCATCTACACGCCTATGCGGCAAATGAGGAGAAATTTTAACGACGCAGTCAACGAAGAAGTCGATAAGCTGCTCGCTAATGGTTCCGTCCGAGAATCAAAGTATCCTCAGTGGGCCGCCAATGTGGTCATGGTGAAAAAGAAAAACGGGAAGTGGAGGATGTGTGTTGACTTCACCGACCTAAACAAACCATGCCCAAAAGAACCTTTCCGTTGCCACACATCGACCAGCTCATCGATGCAACAACGTGGCACGAATTATTAAGCTTCTTAGATGCCTATTATGGTTACAATCAAATTCTAATGGCAGAAGAAGACCAAGAAAAGACCACTTTCATCACTCACCGGGGAACGTACTACTACAGATTCATGCCATTCGGACTCAAGAACGCGGGGGCAACATACCAAAGGTTAGTCACCAAAATGTTCAAAGAACAACTCTGAAAGACTATGGAGGTCCACATCAATGACATGCTAGTAAAGTCGAAAAGGAAGGAAGATCACATTGATAATCTAAAAGAAGCCTTCAGAATATTGAGGCAATATGGAATGAAACAGAATCCCGATAAATGCGCCTTCGGCATAACCTCGGGTAAGTTACTTGATTTTTTGGTGTCGCAAAGAGGCATCGAGGTCAACCCAGATCAAATCAAGGCCATCGAAGGAATACCGGAGATATTAACCAGCAAAAAGCAGGTACAAAAATTGACTGGATGAATAGCTCTGTCAAGGTTCATCTCACGGTCATCAGACAGGTGCCATACATTTTTCAATGTCTTTAGGAAGGACCACGGACTTCAGTGGAATTCAGAATGCGTCGACGCCTTAAGAAAACTGAAAGCGTACCTTTCCTCACTGCCATTAGTCGTTAACGCTGATCCAGGTGAATGCCTCCTAGTATACCTAGCATTTTCCGAAGTCGCGGTAAGTGCAGTTTTGGTCCGCGACAACAAAGGTACGCAGTCTCCAATTTACTATATCAGCAAAACATTAATTGATGCCGAAACAAGGTACCCCTACCTTGAGAAATTAGCTCTTGCATTAGTCTTAGCTTCACAAAAGCTTAGACTGTATTTTCAATTTCACCCCATAAAGGTGGTGATGACCTTCCCCCCAGGGGCATCCTGCATAAACCTAAACTATTGGGTAGGTTGGCCAAGTGGTCCATAGAATTAAGCAAGAATGATATAACATATCAACCGCGAACTGCTATAAAGTCGCAAGTGCACGCCGATTTCGTCGCCGATTTCAGTGTGGAAATATTCCACACTTCCGCACGATCCGACCTATAGGTCCTCTACACCGACGGTGCATCTAATGCATCGAGATCGGGACTGGGAATCTTCCTTGAAGTCCCTACGGGCGAAGTGATTCTCTAATCCATACGGTGCCCCGAGATGACTAACAGCGAGGCTAAGTATGAAGCTGTGATTGTAGGATTGAAATTAGCCCTCAAATATGGCGCTCGACGACTCGTCCTCCATTGAGACTCTCAACTCTTGGTGAATCAATTCACTGGGAATTTCCAAATCAAGGAACAAAGACTGTAGAAGTACCAGTTAGAAATTCACAAACTACTACCAGAGTTCGATAAATGTCGCCTCAACCAGATATCACGGGCGCAGAATATGGAAGCGGATGGTCTCGCCAAGCTAGCGGAAGCCACCAGAAATATCAGCAAAGAGAATGTGGTCACCCTTCTCCATTCCTCGATAGACCAAGTCGAGGTACATTCTATAAATTTAACTTGGGACTAGCACAACCGTATCATAACATATTTGTAGGAAGGAACACTCCCACAAGAGAAGAAAGAATCCAAAAAGCTCTGAATATAGGCGGCCAGGTACAGCCTCGTGAACTATGATCTTTACAAAAGGACGTTCGGTGGCCCCCTATCCAAATGCCTTGGGCCAAATCAAACAAAATAGGTACTAGAAGAACTACCCGAGGGTCACTACGGTGCCCATACAGGAAACCGTGCCCTCATCAGATGCCTCATCCGCGCAGGAAACTACTGGCCTAACATGAAAAAAGATGTCGCGAATTATGTCAGGAAATGTGAGCAATGCCAAAAATATGCCCCTATGATACACCAAGCAGGAGAAATCCTACATTCTGTCACTTCTCCATGGACATTCATAATGTGGGGAATGGATATTGTCGGACCCCTCGCTGCAGGGCGAGGTAAGGTGCGCTTCTTTTTTGTTTTAGATGATTATTTTTCTAAATGGGTGGAAGCATGTGCGTACACTCAAATACATGTGCAAAAAGTCATCGTATTCATATGGAAAAATATAATATGGCTCTTCGGCATTCCCAAAGAAATCAGCTGCGACAACGGACCTCAGTTTATCGAGAAAAAAACGACCGAGTTTTTTGAAAAATGGCACATCAAGCGAATACTCTCTGCACCATACCATCCAGCTGGTAATGGCCAAGTCGAATCCTCCAACAAAACGATATTAAATATATTGAAAAAGAAGCTCTAGGACGCCAAAGGGGCTATGTCCTGAACTGCTACCAGAAGTACTATAGGCATACCGCACCACACCAAAAACTAGCACATACGTGACACCATATTCATTAGTCTATGGGACTGACGTGATCATACCCATCAAAGTCGAAGAACCTAGCCTGAGATACTCCAACGAGAGTGGACCAAGTAACGACGAAAGAAGATTACAAGACCTGAATGAGGTTGAAGAGCGAAGAGATATGGCTCACATAAGAATGATAGCCCAAAAGCAACAAGCAAAAAGCTACTATAACATGAAATCCAAAGTACGACCACTCAAAATCGAGGACTATGTTCTCAAAGCTAAAACACAAGCAGTGAAAGACCCAAATGAGGTAAAACTGGGAACAAACTGGGACGGACCATACAAAATCACGGTATCAACAAATAAATGAGCATTCCAATTAGAGACAATGGAAGGAAAACTACTCCAAAATAACTGAAATGCCGCCCATCTCAAATACTTCCACTTCTGAAAAGAGGCACCGCCTAAGTCGTACTATTTTTCCCTCGCCCGGGTTTTGTCCCAATCGGGTTTTCTTGGTGAGTTTTCAATGAGGCGACAAGGGAGATGTCTCGAGGTCCGAAGTATTGTTCATTGCCCTGCCTGCCGATGTCATCTCCAGGCCGAGAAATGAAGGGACTAGATATAGATAGTTAAATCTCCATTGTATGTACAAAGGCAATATGTATTTCTGACAGGATAGTCGAATCTCCATTGTATGTACGAAGTCAACATATATTTTCGACAGGAATATAGTCAAATATCCAATGCATGAATAAAATAAAATCAGCATATGCGACACTCCAGCAGATACAATGGCTAAGGCCATCATCAAAGTATAGGGTTCGATCTCACTCGAACCACGACAGGATACTACTTCGACACCAGCTTGAAATCAACATCCCAATGGCTAAGGCCATCATCGAAGTAAAGGGTTCTACCTCACTCGAACCACGACGGGATACTACTTCGACACCATCTCGAAAGTGACAGCCCAATGGCTAAGGCCATCATCGATGTAAAGGCTTCGACCTCACTCAAACCACGACGGGATACTAATTCTACATATGCCCCAAAGTAACATCCCAATGGCTAAGGCCATCATCGAAGTAAAGGGTTCGACCTCACTCGAACCACGACGGGATACTACTTCGACACCAGCTCAAAAGTAACATCCCAATGGCTAAGTCCATCATCGAAGTAAAGGGTTGGACCTCACTCGAACCACGACGGGATACTACTTCGACACCAGCTCGAAAGTAACATCCCAATGGCTAAGGCCATCATCGAAGTAAAGGGTTCAACCTCACTCGAACAACGATGGGATACTACTTCGACACCAGCTCGAAAGTAACATCCTAATGGCTAAGGCCATCATCGAAGTAAAGGGTTCGACCTCACTCGAACCACAATGGGATACTACTTCGACACCAGCTCGAAAGTAACATCCCAATGGCTAAGGCCATCATCGAAGTAATGGGTTCGACCTCACTCGAACCACGATGGGATACTACTTTGACACCAGCTCGAAGGTAACATCCCAATGGCTAAGGCCATCATCGAAGTAAAGGGTTCGACCTCGCTCAAAGCAAAACAGGCTTAATATTTCGGCAAAGGTTTGGAGTAACATGAATGTAGCAAAGATTACCACCGAATTGACAAAACAAATTTTCATTACAACAAAAATATTACAAGCACCTGTCATTACAAAAGGCTCAAAGACGTCCTTACAAAAGTTGCGAAGCAAAAGTAAATACAAACTAGAAACTTTCGTACCGAGAGTCAGAAATGAGATGGTTCGCATTATCAGAGTTAATATCATCCCCGTCAGGAGTGAGAGGATCGTATCCGCATACCTCACGAGCTGCACGGGCTTTGGCACGCACATCTTGAAGTTCTACTTCAGACGCCCTCCCATCAATAAGAAGAGCCTTGTACACATCAAGATGGGCTTCAGTATGAACCCACAACTCATACAAACGACGAGGCACGACAGGATCAGCCGAAGCACGAGATATAGAAGGTTGTGATCGTTGGCATACGTCATCCATTCTCAATGATGCCACTTTTTCATTTAATGTGGATAGCTTTGCCTCCAACTCCTGAACACGCCCCTCAAGCCCTGCTATCTTAAGCACGGATGCCTCCACCTCCTTGGTCCGCTCCGACCTACAAACAGAGAGGGCATCTTCCAAAACCACCGCCTCAGAAATAATAGTCGCCAATCTATCAGCATTCATGCTCAATTCACCCTTAAGCTCATTGATCTCCGCTGTCTTCATATCCATTTAGGTAGTTAAATTGGCCACCTTTGCTTGGAGGTCGACATTCTCATCCATTACCCCATACTTAGCTCAAGCTCATCTTCATTTACTTTAAGGGATGCCTCGAGATCACTATTGCAGGTGATGGCCTTCATAAGGTCCTCGTCTCTCTCCTTCAAATCCTCGACCTTACACACCAATTGATCCTCCCTCTGCTTGAGCCCTTTGCGAAACAGTTGAAAGTCAGGATCCTAATTATAAATGTCGATCATCGCATGATGCTTGGTGCGATATTCTTAATATTTAGAAGATATCTTTCCATAGATGTCCATGCTCCTCCTTTCCCAGCGCTCCCGCTCGATCTCTATGATGGCACAAAAAGTAAAGTTAAAACAAAAGGATAGGCCAAAAATAATAACACAAATCCAACAACGAAATGAAAAGAAAGACATATAACCGCAAGGCCATGCCAGAGACGCTCCGAGAAAACTCTGTGTCGCTTATTGCTCTAAGTGCCTCGTTCTCAGGGGAAGCACATAAAGGGGCTGAAGCAGACCCACCTGATCACAGTTCAACAACAAGTTATAGTCCTCAGGGATAACTATATGTCGATTAGAACCCTCCACTCCGACCTCTACGTGAGTGTGACGCTCCAAAAACTCAAGAACATCCCTGGGGTCGACGTCCGAGCCTGAGCCGTCATCCTCAATGCGTAGGCCCCCTTCAACGTTAGATGATGTGCCACCCTCAGCGGAGCGCATGAAACCACCTCCTTGGTAAAGCCCTTCTTTTTGGGGAGACCTCCCTGTCAAGATGGAGTCGGCCATAAACGTGGGCACAGGTGCCGTCTGTGATGCTCCCGTCCTACTCTTACCAATATCAAAAGCCATGCCTGTCCCAAGATCCACCCTCCTCCTTTTCCTTAGTAACGATACATCCCTATTAAGGACATGCCACAGGGTGATATATCAGTAAGGAAGAAGTCTCTTCCCTCACGACCATATCGCGAGAAGAATCTCCCACCTGTATCGATTGAGCACGACCCCCTCGAGCGGACTCACTCAGAGTAAATTGCATTCCTACAGAAGTGACGGCCTACCAAAATGCTGGGACTGGGGCCCTATGCCTAGAAGCACCATGACCTGTCATCACAGAAAGTGTTGGCCCAAGTTCAGGTGAAGTTTCGAAGAATGACAAATGAACTCAGTCATGGACCAGGTCCATCATATGAAGCACAGTGTTTATCAACCTATACATGTGAGATGCACGTGAAGGAGATAAGTCTCAGTGATCAAGCAGCAATATCTCCTGAACAGATCGAAAAGGTTGCATATTGGATAAGGAGTGAAAGTCTCCTTATGAGAAGAGAACACTATCCGGATAAAGGATAGGGTTGGAGTTTGTGTTGTTCAAGGACTCAACTTCGATGGAAGATCAGCAATTGAGTCTTAATCAAACTCTAATTACTAACTCATTAAATAACAGTGATTGTTCTCTTTTACAGGTATTGCACAAATGCAGAAGTTAAACTAAATTGAGAGCAAAAGAGCGAGGTAATTTTGCAAGCAATTTATGTGAGATTCAAGTGTGCATTCCTGAAGCTACTTGGACAAGATAGAAGAACCAATTCCATTGTGTATTTCTTTTATTCTAGTTCAATTTTAGTAGGTGGTTTAAAGTTGTACCTTTCAGCTTTCATGGAAGCAATTGTATTAGGTACTTTGAGTATTCAAGTTAGAGTTAACTTGAAGTTGTCGCAACAGCTAAGGCTGTGTGCCACAACGGGATAAGAGTTTAATCCTTAGGTTTACAAAACTTTTGTAAATGCTGTTTTGGCTCAGTGATTTTAGTGGAAGTTTTGAAAAATCCTACTGAGTAGTAGGTCGTGGTTTTTTTTACCTTTTGAGCGAGGTTCTTTCCACATAAAAATCTCTGTATTCTTTATTTTATGTACCTTTAATTCCGCAAACAATAGTAGAAAGTATACCTAGAAGAACCAGGTTCTTCTAGAGCAAAAATTGGGTACCACACAAATCATCCCCCCTCTTGTGTGGTATTGATGTTTAGAACATCAATTGGTATCAGAGCAGGTTATCCTTGAAGAGGCTAATACCTTAGGAGAAGATAAACATGAATACACCACCTAGAAACTGGGAAGGGCAGTCCACTGCTAGGCCTCCATTTTTCAATGGCCAGTGCTATTCTTGGTGGAAGAATAACATGAGGGATCACATCATAGGAGAAGACTATGGACTCTGGGACATAGTCACTAATGGTCCTCTAGTAACTACAAAGAAGAATGCTGAAGGAGAGGATGTGTCAAAGACAAGAGCTGACTGCACTGCTGAAGACCTGAAGAAGTGGGAGAAAAATACTAAGGCCAAGAAATGGCTTGTGTGTGGACTAGGTCTGGATGAGTACAGTAGAATTCAAAATTGTACCACTGCTAAGGAAATCTGGGACACCCTGCAAGTGGCTCATGAAGGAACACCTCAAGTGAAGAGGTCCAGAGAAACACTGTTGTATTCTCAATTTAAGAATTTTACTATGAAGGAAGGAGAAACTATCCAAGAGATGTATACTAGGTTCACTATATTGACAAATGAACTTAAATCTCTTAGAAGAATTATCCTTGAAGAAGACAAGGTTGAGAAAATCTTGACAAGGGTTCGACCAGTTTCATGGGAAAGCAAAATCACTGCTATTCAGGAATCTAAGAATATTGCTACCCTCAAGCTGGATGAACTGATTGGAAACCTTACTGTTTATGAAAGAGAAGGCAAACTATGAAGATGGATACACCCAAGAAGGAGATAAGTCTAGCTCTCAGAATTACTGAAGATTCAGATCTGGAGGATGATGAGATGGCTATGATCACTAGAGATTTCAAAAGGTACCTGATGAGAGGAAAGTTTTCTTCAAGAGGTACAACCTTCAACAAGCCAAAGGCTCCTGAGAAACAGACCAATGAGGGCTGCTACAAGTGTGGTAAGACTGATCGCATGATCAAGAACTGCCCTCAATGGGAAATTGAGTGGAAGAAAGAAAGGGATGAATGAAGTAACAGGTTCAACCAAAAAGGAACAATGGATCAACAAAGGCTATGGTTGCTACTTGGGGAGAAACATCAGATGAGGACTCAGAAGGTGAAGCTGAAGAAGAACAAGCTCTTATGGCTATTGGAGAATCAGATGATGAACAAGAGGTCCAAGTGAAAGGAAGCAGCCAAATATGGTATATGGATAGTGGCTGCTCAAAACATATGACTGGAAGCAAGGACCAGTTCCTTTCACTTGAGAACTTAAAAGGAGGTAATGTCTCCTTTGGTAATGGAAAGAAAGGTGAGATCATTGGGGTTGGAAAGGTAGGTAAGATAGATTCTCATTCTATAGAGAATGTCTACTTGATAGATGGCTTGAAATATAGCCTAATAAGTGTGTCACAACTGTATGACAGAGGTAATCTTGTAGCTTTCACCTCTACCAAGTGCTTTGTGATTAACCTTACCACTAACAAGATTGTTTTGCAGGGAAAAAGAGTTAACAATATTTACATTGTAGATTTTTCCACTCTGTCAGAAAATGAACTCACTTGCCTAAGTGTGTTGGTTAATGATCCCCTCCTATGGAACAAAAGACTTGGTCATGCAAGTCTGAATCAGCTAAACAAATTAGTCTCCAATTACTTAGTGATAGGTTTACCTAACATCAAGTTCTAGGAAGACAAAGTTTGTGAGGCATGTGCAAGGGGGAAGCAGGTAAGATCATCATTCAAAACCAAGAAAATGGTAAGCACGTCCAAGTCATTGGAACTGGTTCATATGGATCTTTATGGTCCAATGAGAACAATGAGCAAAGGTGGAAAGAAATATGTAATGGTACTTGTTGATGATTATTCTAGATTTACCTGGGTACTATTTCTAACATCTAAAGATGAAGCATTTGATATGTTTACTACTTTTGTTAGATAAACTCAGAAACAGTTAGGAAATCAACTTGCATCCATTAGGTCTGATCATGGAACAGAATTGGAAAATGCAAAGTTTGTTGAATACTGTGATAAAAATGGTATAGATCATAACTTCTCTACCCCTAGGACTCCTCAGCAAAATGGAGTAGCTGAAAGAAAGAACAGGACCCTTGAGGACATGGCTAGGACCATGCTACTTTCTAGTAAACTGCTTCACAGCTTCTGGGCAGAGGTTGTAAACACTGCATGTTACATAATCAATAGATGCATGACTAGACCTCTTGTAGAGAATACTCCCTATGAGTTACTTAAAAGGAGAAAACCAAATATATCTCATCTTAGGGCATTTCGTTGTAAGTGTTATGCGCACAACAATGGAAAAGCCTCCCTAGGTAAGTTTGATCCCAGAAGTCATGAGGGAGTATTCTTGGGATATTCTTCACATAGCAAAGCATATAAAGCGTTTAACAAAAGAACTTTGTGTGTAGAAGAAAGTGTGCATGTAGTATTTGATGAAACTAACATTCTTTCTGAGAGATAGGAACATGAAGATGAAGCCATTGGATTGGTAAAGGACTTGACTGAAGCATCAGCTCAGGTCAAAGTGGCACCAACAGAAGGAACATGTGATGGAACAGGTTCTTCCATACAGGGCAACCTGATAGGGGAAACTAATCAAAGAGGAATTGAAATAAATCCCTCAAAGGAACATGTTCATGACCTTGTTCCTCAGTAATAGATCATGGGAGAAACATCTAGCAGAAACCAGTTGGTTGTGAAACCTTACAAATATCAAAGTTCTCGTCCCATTGAGAATGTTATCACTGACCCAACTTTTGAAGTTAAAACTAGATCACAATTAAAGAATCTGTGTGCTTTTGATGCTTTTCTATCTATCATTGAACCTAAAAATGTTATTAAGGCTTTGCAGGATGCAAATTGGGTGAATGCAATGTAGGATGAACTCAACCAGTTTGAAATAAGTCAAGTTTGGCATCTAGTTCCAAGACCCGAGGACAGATCAGTCATCGGTACAAAATGGGTCTTCAGAAACAAACTTGATGAAGATGGAACAATTACAAGAAACAAGTCATGATTGGTGATCCAAGGTTATAGCCAAGAGTAGGAAATAGACTATGATGAGACTTTTCCTCCAGCTGCAAGACTAGAGGCAATCAGACTTCTTATAGCCTTTGCAGCACACATGGAATTCACTCTTCAACAAATGGATGTTAAAAGTGCCTTCCTGAATGGTTACCTGAAAGAAGAAGTGTTCGTAAAATAACCTCCAGGGTTTGAAAGCAAGGATTGTCCTGAGCATGTGTACAAGTTAGACAAGGCTGTCTATGGACTCAAGCAGGCCCCAAGATCATGGTATGAAAGATTGTCCAAATTCCTGCTGGAGCATGGGTACAAAAGAGGTAAAATTGATAGTACCTTATTCTTAAGGGAAAAAGGTAAGGATCTCCTTGTTGTACAAATATATGTTGATGACATAATCTTTAGGGCCACCACTGATAAGCTAAGTAAGGACTTTGCAAAATTAATAGGGAGCGAGTTCGAAATGAGCATGATGGGTGAGCTTAACTTCTTCTTAGGCTTGCAAATCAAACAAAGTCCAGATGGAACCATGATCCATCAGTAGAAGTATACAAAAGAGCTAATCAAAAAGTTTAAAATGGAGGAATCTAAAGAAATAGACACACCCATTGCAACTGCCACTAAATTAGATGTTGATGAACCTGGTTCTTCAGTTTATCAAAAGTTGTATAGGGGTATGATTGGTTCACTCCTGTATCTTACTGCCAGCAGACCTGAAATTATTTTTAGTGTAGGGCTTTGTGCTCGTTTTCAGGCAAATCCAAAAGAGTCTCACTTGACTGTTGTCAAGTGGATACTAAGATATCTGAAAGGCACCACTGATCTGTGTCTTTGGTATCCCAAAGGTAGCAATTTCAATTTAGTTGGATATGCTGATGCTGATTATGCAGGTTTTCTAGTGGATAGGAAGAGCACCTCAGGTATGGCACACTTCCTTGGTTCATGTCTTGTGTCATGGGCTACCAAAAAGAAAAATTTAGTGGCCCTATCTACTGTTGAAGCTGAGTATGTTGCTGCTGCTTCTTGTTGTGCTCAATTGCTATGGATCAAACAATAGTTGGTAGATTTTGGAATTGAAGTGGGATGTATTCCAATATTCTGTGATAACACTAGTGTTATAAGTATGACAAAGAACCATGTTCATCATAAGAGGACTAAGCACATAGATATTAGACACCACTTCTTAAGAGATAACTATGAGAAAGGATTTATTTCAATAGAATTCTATGCTACTAATAAACAAATAGATGACATTTTCACTAAAGCACTGAGTAGAGAAAACTTTGAGAGGAACATGTTGGAATTAGGAATGATTAAGATCACCTAATAGGTCCAGATCAGAATGCACAATGAAAAAAAAAATTATTTGGTTAGGAGTTCTAACTTTGTGTAAATATCTAGATCAATTCTAACTCAGTTTCATACTTGAATTAGTATACTCCTATGACATGTGTATATATAACTCACTGATCTCTTACAAGTTTTTCTATTATGGCATTTGAGGCATGTTCAAGAGAATTCTATATGAAGAATCTAGTTTTTCAGTATGTGTTCATATGAAAGCTCAGCTATATTTTCTATACTCTGCACAATTAGAAAGATTAATTATCCAATCATGAGCAGAAGTCCTATATTTGTAAAATTCCTAGAAATTCTATCCGTTGAGCATTGAACCAGTTTCGTTCTCCTAGAACTTTAAAACCCGGGATTTTTGCCTAAAATCTAGCGATGCCTAATAATTACTAAGAGACTGGAATTACACTTTGATTAGACCTCTGAAAAAGGATGTTGTTACTACACCTATGACAAATTGCCTTAAATACACACCACACCTCTTCTTCATAATCCCATAACCGTCAAAAATTATATCTCCATGTATAATTGATTTTCCTCTCCAGAAATCCCAAATCGCCTTTCTTCTCAGAAATTTCCAAAACCCTTCCATAAATGAAGAACCGTGTCTAACCCCCAAGACAATCCTGGCACTCCCCCACCAGCATCCCCCTCTAACACATCCTCATCTACTCCTCCGATTGAATCCCCAAAACCTAGGTTTCGTAGGTAGAAAATGTTGGCTAGAAAAACTGTAGCATCTGGAGCCCTAAGGAAAGTTCTAAATAAGAGATTGAAGGTGTCACGATCCGGATTTCTCACCCTCGGGAGTCGTGATGGCGCCTACTAATGAGAGCTAGGCAAGACAATTTTAATTACCTTTCCATTAATAAAACAATTCCTTTTAACAATTATCAACAATAATACAAAAGTAACGAAATTAAATAGTAAACGGAAGTCTCAATATTATAGAAAACTGATTAAAAATGCAGAAAAATCCCATCAAAAGCCTCCACCCAAGACTGGTGGCACAGTTTCATAGACGCTCTAAGAATACTACACATAAAGGTCTGAAAGAAATAAACTCGATACTATCTCCAGAAATACATAAAAGAAACAGGAATATAGATGAAAGGAGATACCAGGGCCTGGGAACGCCTGCAAGGCTACCTCGTGTCTCGCTGGACTGAAAGCCTACTCCCACACTACTGCTGCTACTGTCCGAAGCCTGGATCTGTGCAAAATAGCACAGAGTGTAGTATCAGCACAACCGACCCCATATGCTGGTAAGTGCCTAGCCTAACCCGGCGAAGTAGTGACGAGGCTAGGACCAGACCACCAAATAAACCTGTGCAGATATATATACAAGTACAACGGAGAAGTAGCAAGAAAATAACAATTTAAGTTGGGGAAGGGAGTATGCTTCAGGGGCACAGTTAGAAATAAAATATCAGGATTAATAAAGAGTACATCTCAATTTAACTTCTAGCAATAAATGAAGAGATAAGGTAACTTTCATATCCAACTCATCTTGTTACAGGCGTGCAACCCAATCCCATTTCTCAATATCTCGTGGTAGGCGTACCACCCACTCCCATTTCAATATCACTAGTGGTAAGGGTACCACCTGCTCTCATTCCCATTAAATCAAAAGTTCCTCCAAAAGAAATTTACTCTACCAAACACAACAACTAATACGAGTTCATAAGACAATAGGTACACGAAAATTATGATTCACTAAGGAAAACAATTAATGACAAGTAGCAATTAATTATGGATTACAAGGGGGCAATTAGGCAATTTAGTAATTAATATGTTGAATGTCACGTAGCAATTAAGTCACATAATTATGAAGCAATTAAAGCATAAATTCAAGACATAACGTTGCGCAAGGACACCTTGGTTCAATAATAACAAGTAACACGATAAAGGGAAATGTCAACATAAAGAATCACAGAAATAATGGAATAAGACAAGTAATGCACTTGAACTAATAAGAACAAGAAATCATAGCAAACTGCGATAAGTGCACGGCATCACCCTTCGTGCTTTTACACACATCCTCGCCAAGCAATGATATCATAAAATGTGCACGGCATCACCCTTCGTGCTTTTACTCTATTTCCTCACATATAATCGATAGAATTGGCATGGTACATCATGCGATACGGCATCACCCTTCGTGCTTTTCCTCATAATAAGCAAACAGTGCACGGCATCACCCTTCGTGCTTTACACTCTTTCCTCACAAGAAACAAACAATGCATGGCATCACCCTTCGTGTTTTAACACTCTTTACTCACAAGAAACGAACAATGCACAGCACAACCCTTCGTGCTTTAACACTCTTCCTCACCCAATCATCAATCACAAACAAGGGCAAGGGAATAAATAAACAATAATGAAAATCCCGGGAAGGGAACACAAACGAATAATTAAAACCTTGCAAGGGTACAACATCAATAATCTCAACGTCCCGGCAAGGGAAAATATCAATAACTCTTTCTCTTTCTTTCACTTTCATCTCGTAGTTCACATTATCACTCGAGCTAATGCTCCAAAGATTTACTTATCTCATATACCTTCACAATCTGTATTTCAACTCGAGCCAACGCACCACGAAGTTAAAAGATCACAATTTCTTTCACAAGATCTTTACAACATATAGAAGTCATCAAATAAACATGGAAGATATAACAAAATCCAAATTATTCACAAAATAAGGACTCACGGTCATGCTAGACACCAATGTATAGATACTCATCACCATGCCTATACATCGTACCCGGTAATTAGCAAGTGGCAAATAAGACTCAACTCTTATTCCCTCAAGCTAGGGTTAAACCAAACACTTAACTCAACTTCCACGGCCAAATCAATCCACAACAACCGCTTTCCCTATCGAATTCGGCTCCAACTCAATCAAATCTATATAATAATGACTTCATAATATCAATATATGCTAAACAAATCAAACCCAATGTCTAATTATAGATTTCCAAGATTTCTTTCCAAAAATCCCAAAATTGTCCCCGGGCCCGCTTGGTCAAAACACAAAGTTCGGACCAAAATCAAATCCCCCATTCACCCACGAGCCCGAATATATAATTTATTCTCAAATTCGACCCCAAAACGAGGTCTAAATCAAGAAAAACTAGAAAGCCCTAACTCTACCCAATTCCCTAATTTCTACACTTAATTACATGTTTTAGGCCTAAAATTTCATTAGATATTGAAGGAAATGGAAGGAAACAAGCTAGGAATTACTAACCCAAGAGGTCTTGATGACGATTGCTTCAATAGACGACTAAGTGCTTGGAGAAGAAAGGTTTTTATGAAAACTTCGAGTAATCCTGTAGCTACTGTTTCTGGAATTTAAAATAACTGGGCAAAAAAAATACTCGATGCGATCGCGAATAAGCTCATGCGATCGCATAGGGATAGGGAGGTTGGCCTTTGCGATCACGGACAGGATGCTGCAAACGCATAGAAGAAAAAGAATGTGCACTCCAGGTTTGGGTTTAATGAAACGCGATCGCGAAAGTGGAATGCGATCGCATCGAATGAAGTGGGGCTAAGGTACTCGATCACAGATAGTACTATGCGATCGCATAGAGCAAAAACTGGGCACCTAAGCTTACACTATGCGATCGCGATGATGCCTATACGATCGCAAAGAACAAAATATCAGAACCCCAGACATGCAATTTTTCTGCAATTTTTCCTAAGGCCAAAACCATCCCGAAATACATCCGAATCACACCCGAGCCCTCGGGGCTCCTAACCAAACACATAAACTAACTCAACAACATTATACGAACTTAACCGTTTGATCAAATCGCCAAAATAGCATAAAAACAACGAATCAAACCTCAAAATCACTAGTTTTTCCTCAAACTTCATTAACTTTCAAATTTAGAGTTTTAAGTCCGAAACACGTCAAACGACGTCCAATTTCAACCAAACTTCACAGAAACATCTCTTAACACATATAAGACCTGTACCAGGTGCCGGAACCAAAATACAGGCCCGATACCAACACGTTCTAATCAATTTTCATTTCAATTTTTCCTTAACAATTTCAGAAAAACAATTTTACTCAAAAATTCATTTCTCGGGCTTGGAACCTCGGAATTCGATTCCGGGCATACGCCCGATTCCCATATTTTTCTACGGACCCTCTGGGACCGTCAAATCACAGGTCCGGGTCCGTTTACCCGAAATGTTGACCAAGGTCAAACTTATTCAATTTAATATCAAAATTTAGCATTTTTCTCACAGAATTCATATTTAAGCTTTCCACCTACGCTCCCGAACTGCGCAAGCAAATCGAGACAACTAAAAGTGAGGTTTTCAAGGCCTCAAAAGCATGAAATGAATGAGAAAATAGGTGATGACCCCTTTGTCTCGTCATATTCTCCACCTCTAAAACAACCGTTCGTCCTCGAATGAACAAAAGAAAGAAGTACCTGATTCGGGAAAAAGGTGAGGATAACGACTCCGCATATCAGACTCAGACTCCTAGGTCGATGCCTCAGGAGGCTGACCTCTCCACTAAACACGAACAGAAGGAAAACTCTTGGATCTCAACTGACGAACCTGCCGGTCCAGAATAGCTACCGGCTCCTCCTCATAAGACAAGTCTTTGTCCAACTGGACAGTGCTAAAGCCTAACATGTAGGCTGGATCGACATGATACCTCCGAAGCATGGATACATGAAAAACTGGATGCACGACTGATAAGCTATGCGGCAATGCAAGTCTATAAGCCACATCTCCCACTCGATCAAGAATCTCGACGGACCAATGAACCTAGGGCTAAGTTTTCCCTTCTTCCCAAATCTCATCAAGCCCTTCATAGGCGACACTCGGAGAAATACCCGCTCACCAACCATAAATGTCACATCTCGAACCTTGAGGTCTGCATAACTCTTTTACCTAGACTGAACTGAACAAAGCCTATCCTGAATGATCTTGACCTTGTCCAAGGCCTCCTGAACCAAATCTGTACCCAACAACCGAGCTTTCCCGGCTCAAACCATCCAACTGGAGACCGACACCGCCTACCATATAAAGCCTCATAGGGAGCCATCTGAATGCTCGACTGGTAGCTGTTGTTGTAGGCAAACTCCGCTAAAGGCAAGAACTGATCCCACGAACCCCCAAAGTCAATGACACAAGATCGAATCATATCCTCTAGAATTTGAATAGTCCGCTCGGACTGACCGTCCGTGTGGGGATGAAATGTTATGCTCAAATCTACCCGTGTGCCCAACTCTCGCTGCACCGCTCTTCAGAAGCGCGAGGTAAACTGCGTACCCCGATCCAAAATGATAGACATGGGCACACCATGAAGGCGAACAATCTCCCGAATATAGATCTCAGTGAACCTCTCAGAAGAATAGGAGACTGCCACAGGAATGAAATGCGCTGACTTGGTCAGCCTATCAACAATAACCCATATCGCATCGAACATTTTTTGAGTCAACGAAAGCCCAGTAACAAAATCTATAGTAATCCGCTCCTACTTCCACTCGGGAAGCTCAATCCTCTGAAGTAAACCACCAGGCCTCTGATGCTCATACTTAACCTGCTGACAATTCAAAAAACGAGGCACATATGTTACTATATCCTTCTTCATCCTACGCCACCAATAATGCTGCCTTAAATCTTGATATATATTCGCGGTGCCCAGATGAATAGAGTACATGGAGCTATGGGCCTCCTCTAAAATCAACTCTCAAAGCCCATCCACATTGGGCATACAAACTCACCCCTGCAATCTCAAAACTCCATCCGCATCTAAGGTAACTGCTTGGCATCTCCTTTCTGCATCGTGTCTCTAAGGACACACAAATGAAGATCATCAAACTGCCAACCACGGATATGCTCCAATAATGAAGAACGAGCGACCGCGCAAGCTAACACACGACTGGGCTCGAAAATATCCAGTCTCATAAACCGATTGGCTAAAGCCTGAACATCCAAAGCAAGCGGTCTCTAATTGACTGGAATATAAGCAAGACTGCCATACTAGCTGACTTTCTACTCAATGCATCGGCCACTACATTGGCCTTCCCCAGATGATAAAGAATGGCGACATCATAATCCTTCAACAACTCCAACCACCTCCTCTGCCTCAAATTCAACTCCTTTTTCTTGAACAAGTACTGAAGACTCTAGTGATCAATGAACACCTCACATGCCACGCCATACAAATAATGCCTCTAAATCTTCAACGCGTGAACAATGGCTGCCAGCTCTAAATCATGCAATGGATAGTTCTCCTCATGAATCTTCAACTGCCTCGAAGCATAGGCAATGACCTTGCCATCCTGCATCAACATTGCACCAAGCCCAATGCGGGAAGCATCATAATAGACTGTATAGGGCCCTAAACCTGTGGGCAAAACCAAAACTAGTGCCGTACTCAGAGCTGTCTTGAGCTTCTGAAAGCTCGCCTCACACTCATCCGACCATCTGAACTAGGCACCCTTCTGGGTCAATCTAGTCATCAGGGCTGCAATAGATGAAAATCCCTCCATGAACCGTCTGTGGTAGCCTGCCAACCCACAGAAACTCCAAATCTCTGTAGCTGATGCTGGTCTATGTTAGTTCTTTGACTGCCTCTATCTTCTTTGGGTCCACCTGAATACCCTCAGCTGATACAACATGAACCAGAAATGTAACTGAACCCAACAAGAATTCATACTTTGAGAACTTAGCATATAACTGACTATCCCTCAAAGTCTGAAGAACCACTCTAAGGTGCTGTTTGTGCTCCTCTTGGCTGCGGGAGTATATCAATATATCATCAATGAACACTATCACGAATGAATCCAAATAAGGCCTAAACACTCGGTTCATCAAGTCCGTCAAAGCTGCTGGGGCATTTGTCAACCCGGATGACATAACCAAGAACTCATAATGCCCATACCGAGTGCGGAAAGCTATCTTAGGGACATTGGATTCCCTAATCCTCAACTGATGGTAACTAGATCGCAAGTCAATCTTGGAGAATACCCTGGCACCCTGAAGCTGGGCGAACAAATGATCAATCCTTGGCAGTGGATACTTATTCTTGACCGTTACCTTGTTCAATTGCTGGTAATCAATACACATCCTCATTCATCCATATTCTTCTTGACAAATAATATCGGAGCACCCCAAGGAGACACACTGGGTCTAAAGAAACCCTTCTCAAGCAAATCCTGCAACTGCTCTTTTAACTCCTTCAACTCCGGCGGGGCCGTACGATATGGCAGAATAGAAATGGGCTGAGTGCCCGGAATCAGATCAATGCAAAAATCAATATCCCTTTCAGATGGCATACCCGGCAAGTCTGAAGGAAAAACATCAGGGAACTCACAAACAACGGGCACAGAATCGATAGAGGGAGCCTAAGCACCGGAATCACGAACATAAGCTAAATAAGCCAAACACCCCTTCTCGACCATATGCCGAGCCTTAACATACGATATGATACTGCGGGTAGAATGACCTGGAGTCCCTCTCCACTCTAAGCAAGGCATACCCGGTAAAGCTAAAGTCACAGTCTTGGCATGGCAGTCCAAGATAGTGTGATAGGGCGATAAGTCCATCCCCAATATAATATCAAAGTCGACCATATCTAAATGTAACAGATCTACACAAGTCTCCAGACCACCAATCACCACAACACAAGAGCGACGAACTCGATCGACCACGATAGAATCACCCACCGGTGTAGACACATAAATAGAAATGCTCGATAAATTACTAGGCATGACCAGATGCGGCGCAAAGTAAAACCGAAGCTTCTCTACCACAATCCAGAACAATACCTGCACCTCTACCTCTCGCATCTCTACCTCCACCTCTAATACCTTTAACTCTACAAAGCCTCCGAAAACGTAGCTGATCTATCACCGGCCCGCTGCTACTCGACTGAAGAAGCGATACATGAACTCGCCATTCACAAAAGGATATGAGTAGAGGTTTCAATTTAGCATTAAGAGAACAAAATCGCACGACAGGGAAGAATAGAACAAATGTGAAACTTTTCCTAACTCTGTAGCCTCTGGGGGATAAATACAGACGTTTCTGCACCGATCCCTCAGACTCTACTAAGCATTTCTGTGAACTGTGAGACCCATGTAACCTAGAGCTCTAATACCAACTTGTCACGACCCGGATTTTCCACCCCCGTGGTCGTGATGGCGCCTACTAATGAGAGCTAGGCAAGCCAATTTTAATTACCTTTCCATTAATAACATAATTTCTTTTAACAATTATCGATAATAATACAAAAGTAATGAAATTAAATAGTAAGCGAAAATCTCAATATTATAGAAAACTGATTAAAAATGCGGAAAAATCCCATCAAAAGCCTCCACCCAAGACTGGTGTCACAGTTTCACAGACGGTCTAAGAATACTATACATAAAGGTCTGAAAGAAATAAACTCGACACAATCTCCAGAAATACATAAAAGAAACAGGAATATAAATGAAAGGAGACGCCAAGGATCGTGAAAGCCTGCAAGGCTACCTCGGGTCTCGCTGGACAGAAAGCCTACTCCCACACTACTGCTGCTGCTGTCCGAAGCCTGGATCTGTGCAAAATAGCACAAAATGTAGTATCAGCACAAATGTGCTAGTAAGTGCCTAGCCTAACCCCGCGAGGTAGTGACGAGGCTAGGACCAGATCACCAAATAAACCTGTGCAGATATATATACAAGTACAATGGAGAAGTAGCAAGAAAATAACAATTAAAGCTGGGGAAGGAAGCATGCTTCAGAAGCAACAGTTAGAAATAAAATATCATGATTAATAAAGAGTGCATCTCAATTTAACTTCTAGCAATAAATGAAGAGATAAGGCAACTTTCATATCCAACTCATCTTGTTGCAGGCGTGCAACCCAATCCCATTTCTCAATATCTCGTGGTAGGCGTACCACTCGCTCCCATTTCAATATCATTCGTGGTATTCATACCACCCGCTCTCATTTCCATTAAATCAACAGTTCCTCCAAAATAAATTTACTCTACCAAACGCAACAATTAATATGAGTTCATAAGACAACAGGTATATGAAAATTATAATTCACTAAGGAAAACATTTAATGACAAGTAGCAATTAATTATGGATTATAAGGGGGAAATTAGGCAATTTAGTAATTAATATGTTGAATGTCACGTATCAATTAAGTCACATAATCATGAAGCAATTAAAGTATAAATTCAAGACATAACGTTGCGCAAGGACACCTTGGTTCAATAATAACAAGTAACACGATAAAGGGAAATGTCAACATAAAGAATCACAGAAATAATGGAATAAGACAAGTAATGCACTTTAACTAATAAGAACAAGAAATCATAGCAAACTGCAATAAGTGCACGGCATCACCCTTCATGCTTTTACTCTCATCCTCGCCAAGCAATGATATCATAAAATGTGCACGGCATCACCCTTTGTTCTTTTACTCTCTTTCCTCACATATAATCGATAGAATTGGCACGGAATGGTACATCATGCGATACGGCATCACCCTTCGTGCTTTACACTCTTTCCTCACAAGAAACAAACAATGCATGGCATTACCCTTCGTGTTTTAACACTCTTTCCTCACAAGAAACAAACAATGCACCGCACAACCCTTCGTGCTTTAACACTCTTCCTCACCCAATCATCAATCACAAACAAGGGCAAGGGAATAAATAAACAATAATGAAAATCCCGGCAAGGGAACACAAACGAACAACTAAAACCTTGCAAGGGTACAACATCAATAATCTCAACGTCCCGGCAAGGGAAAATATCAATAACTCTTTCTCTTTCTTTCACTTTCATCTCGTAGTTCACATTATCACTCGAGCTAATGCTCCAAAGATTTACTTGTCTCATATACCTTCACAATCTGTATTTCAACTCGAGCCAACGCACCACGAAGTTAAAAGATCATAATTTCTTTCACAAGATATTTACAACATATAGAAGTCATCAATTAAACATGAAAGATATAACAAAATCCCAACTATTCACAAAATAAGGACTCACGGTCATGCTAGACACCAATGTATAGATACTCATCACCATGCCTATACATCGTACCCGATAATTAGCAAGTGGCAAATAAGACTCAACTCCTATTCCCTCAAGCTAGGGTTAAACCAAACACTTACCTCAACTTTCACGGCCAAATCAATACACAACAACAGCTTTCTCTCTCAAATTCGGCTCCAACTCAATCAAATCTATACAATAGTGACTTCATAATATCAATATATGCTAAACATATCAAACCCAATTTCTAATTATAGATTTCCAAGCTTTCTTTCCAAAAATCCCAAAACTGCCCCCGGGCCCGCTTGGTCAAAACACGAGGTTCGGACCAAAATCAAATCTCACATTCACCCACGAGCCCGAATATATAATTATTCTCAAATTCGACCCCAAAATGAGGTCTAAATCAAGAAAAAGTAGAAAGCCCTAACTCTACCCAATTCCCTAATTTCTACCCTTAATTACATATTTTAGGCCTTGGATTTCATTAGATATTGAAGGAAATGGAAGGAAACAAGCTAATAATTACTAACCCAAGAGGTCTTGATGAAGAATTGCTTCAATGGATGCCTAAGTGCTTGGAGAAGAAAGGTTTTTATGAAAACTTAGAGTAATCCCGTAGCTACTGTTTCTGGAATTTAAAATAACTGGGCAGAAAAATACTCTATGCGATTGCGAAGAAGCTCATGCAATCGCATAGGGATAGGGAGGTTGGCCTTTGCGATCGCGAACAGGGTGCTGCGAACGCATAGAAGAAAAGGACTGTGCACTCCATGTTTGGGTTTAATGAAACGCGATCGCGGAAGTGGAATTCGATCGCATAGAATGAAGTTGGGCTAAGGTACGCGATCGCGGATAGTACTGTGCGATTGCATAGAGCAAAAACTGGGCACCTAAGCTTACACTATGCGATTGCAATGATGCCTATGTGATTGCATAGAACAAAATATCAGAACCCCAGACCTGCAATTTTTTTGCAACTTTCCTAAGGCCAAAACCATCCCGAAACACATCCGAATCACACCATACAAACTCAACAACATCATACAAACTTAACCGTGCGATAAAATCGCCAAAATAACATCAAAAACAACAAATCAAACCTCAAAATCACTAGTTTTTCCTCAAACTTCATTGACTTTCAAATTTAGAGTTTTAAGTCCGAAACACGTCAAACGGCGTCCGATTTCAACCAAACTTCACAGAAACATCTCTTAACACATATAAGACTTGTACCAGGTGCCGGAACCAAAATATGGGCCCGATACCAATATGTTCTAATCAATTTTCATTTCAATTTTTCCATAATAATTTTAGAAAAATAATTTTACTCAAAAATTTATTTCTCGGGCTTGGAACCTCGGAATTCGATTTCGGGCATACTCCCGAGTCCCATATTTTTCTACGGACCCTCTGGAACCGTCAAATCACAGGTCCTGGTCTGTTTACCCAAAATGTTGACCAAGGTCAAACTTATTCAATTTAATATCAAAATTTAGTATTTTTCTCAGATAATTCATATTTAAGCTTTCTGGCTATGCGCTCTGACTACGCACGTAAATCGAGGCGACTAAAAATGAGGTTTTCAAGGCCTCGGAAGCACGGAATGAATGAGAAAATAGGTGATGAACCATTTAGGTCATCACAGAAGGCTAACCAAAAGAAAGAAAGCCCTACTCACGAATCTGACTCCATCTCTAAGTTTGAAGATTTTATTTCTGCTAGTGAAGGTGAAGAACATGGGTCTTTTGACACTGAGAAAGTTCAAGAAACCCCTGGTGAGGTAAGTTCTTGTGTGGTATTTTCTATTGTGGTTAAAAGCACTAAAAATAGGTTTGTTCTGGTTGGTCCTATTAAAGATGTAAATGTGGCTGAATCAAGTAGGAGTGGAGGTAAAAAGAAAGGAAAAGAGAGAGAGGGAGCAAGTGGTGATGAGAGGGGTAATGGGAAAGAAAAAGATCTTGCTATCTGTGGGAGTATATAAGAAAGTGGCATCAAGTCAGGGGGAAGTGGTTCTGGGGAGGCGGCTGAAGGGCTTGTTCATCTAAGAAAGCAACAAGAAGAACATGTTTTATCAGCTGAGAAAACCCTGGCTGATCTTCTGAAGAGGGTTAGGTCTAGTTATGATCCAAAGAAGCGCAAAGCTTCTTCACAAAAGGCTCTAACTGCTTCCAAGGCAACCAAGAAAAGCAAAACTTCATCCCCAAAACCTATTGTCCCTTCAATGCCTAAGGGAATAGCTACTAGAAGCAGGGTCAAGCAAAGTGAAGCAGAGTTACAATAAGCTCTGGAAGAAAACAGGAAGAAAAAGATGGAGAAGGGAAAAACAAAGGTTGTAGAAAGCTCTGAAGTAGTAGACGAAGAATAGGAGATGGAACTGGTCCATCAAGAAAGAGGAACAACTGAAGAGGTTCCAACACCCAAATAAAAAAGAACCAAGACTTCTTCAAAGAAGTATTCCTGTGTACCTGTACTTGTTGAACCCTCTTTGGCCAAAAGAACAAGATCTGCAGTGAAAGGCAAGCAGGTGAAAATTACTGAGGAAGATAAAGAATGGAGTGGTGAAGAAGAAGAGGAAGAATCTGAGAAAGAACAAGACAGGTTTGCCATCTTTGGCAAAAGAAATTTTTTGAAAGGAAGGCTGCTGAAAGACCTGGATGAACCAGGAATGAGGTTGGTGGATGTTCTTACTGCACAATGGTGGAAGGACATGGTCCTTGAAATGGATGGAAGGCTTGCCAGGAAATAACTTATTGAGTTTATGGAAAATGCCACTATGAAAAATGGGGTAGTCACCAGCCTGGTGAAAGGAGTAAAAGTGGAGTTTGATGCACTCAAACTGGGTGAGATTCTGGACATACCTAGTGAAGGGTATGACGACTATACAAGGCAAAGGTGGTCATGTATGGAATCTCTCCCTACTGCTCATCAAATCACTAGGAATTTCTGTGATGCTAAAGCTGCTGAAGATATGCCTGAAGCCAGGTTTGTGCAGAAAAGTGAGATGAGGCCTTAGCACAAGGTCCTATTTGAGTTTGTCAACAAGTGTCAACTGCCCAGACAGGAGAGAAGGCACACTGCCAATTACATGGACCTGGTTCTTATGGAGTGCCTTGTGAGAGGAATGCAGATCAATTGGCCTGCTTTTATTGTCAAATTACTAGACAGGGTCATAAATGGATCCAAGGTTCATGCCACTCCATATGGGTTCATATTGACTACTGTTCTGGATAGGCTGAATGTGCCTTTGAAGAAATGGAAGATGGCATCAAGCAAGGAATATTTTGGTATCAAGACTCGTCTAACTTGTGACAATCCAATCAATGCCAACCCAATTGAACCTGGTTTATCTCTGAAGACACCCATCAACAGAAAGGTTAGGGCCTTGGTTCAGGAGTGTGGAACTAAGGATGATGAAATTGCTAGGCTCAAGGCACATGTGGCTGAATTGGAGATTGAGAGAGATGGCCTTAGAACTGAGCTAGCAAAAGAAAAGGAGAAGAGTGATGGAATGCTTCAGAATATGCTAAACCTTCTCCAATCTCAACCATCTAGTTCTTCCAAACCCTAGGCCTTCTAGCACTTGTCTTTAGATCCAGTCTAGTAACCCCCAGTGACCCTAGTGACCCGATTTATGGATATTTCAGTTTTTGCTCATGTTTTGGAAGTTTTTTCTTTCTTTTTGTGGTTTGTTTGTGGAAACATATCCTTATCAATGACAACTGATGTTTCTCTTTTTCTTTGCAGATTCTGATCTTAATAGTTTAACTATGTGTAACGACCTGGCCGATCATTTTTGGAATTTATGCCCCAATTCCCCATTAACTACTTCCCCTAAGTCCTTTTCTGCTATTTTGGTTTGCCGGGACGTTTGGTGTTAGGATTCGGAGTGTTTTGGGACACCTAGTCCCTAAATGAGAGCTTAAGAGTTGAAAAAATGGTCCGTATTTGGAACAGTATGAAGATGACCTCAGAATGGGAATTTGATGGTTCCGTTAGCTCCGTTAGGTGATTTTGGGGTTGGAAGCATGCTCGGAATGTATTTTGGAGGTTCGTAGCTCATTTAGGCTTGAAATGCCGAAGTTGGAATTTTTGAAGTTTCCGGTCCGATAGTGAGTTTTTGATCCGAGGGTCGGATGTGAATTCCGGAAGTTGTTTTAGCTCCATCATGTCATTTGGGATGTGTGTGCAAAATTTCAAGTCATTCGGACGAGGTTTGGTTAGGTTTTTGATCGAAAGCGTATTTTGATAGAATTTGAAGTTCTTAGGCTAGAATCCTTGATTTAATCGGGTTTCCGGTGTTGTTTGAGGTGTTTTAAGGATTGGTGAAAGTTCGAATAAGGTATTAGGTGGTATTGGTGCTTTTGGTTGAGGTCCCGTGGGCCTCGGGATGATTTCGGATGGTTAACGCGGTAAATTTCTAAGTTTGTTGCAGCTGGTATATTTTTCTTTCTGGTATTTCTGCTTCTGCGGCTTGGGAACCGTAGAAGCGGAGCCGCAGATCCTCATCGCAGAAGCGAGTTTGGGTTATCTTCCAGGAAACCGCAGAAGTGGTAGGGTTTTCGCAGAAGCGGATCCGCTTCTGCGAGATGGGAACCGCAGAAGCGGAATTTGAGATCTTTAAATGAAACCGCAGAAGCAGCCAGTGGTTCGCTTAAGCGGGACCGCAGAAGCGGTCCCTTGTCCGCAAAAGTGGAAACAACTGTGCAAAAGTATCAATGTCAAGGGTTTAATTTCATAAGTTTGAAAATTGATTGAGAGCACGGGAGAAGGCGATTTTTAGTGGGTTTTGAAGAGAAAATCATTGGGTAACATTTCTTTGATCCCTTTTCATTATAGTTCATCATTATATAGCTAAATACATCTTTTGAATTCGAATTTAGGATTAAAAACTTGGTAATTTGGGGTAAAAGTTCATAGACCAAACTTTGGGGTTTTGAGGGGGCATTTGACCTCCGATTTGGGAGATTTTTATATGGTTAGACTCGTGAGAGTACGAGGGTCCTGAAAATGTGAAAATTATTCAATTCCGAAACGTTGGCTGGAGGGGCATTTTGGTTATTTTGCCTATTTTCGCGCCCTAGTTTTAATTTTAATAGTGGAATCAGTTGTTTGCAATATTATTTACGATGTGTAATTGAATTGAATAGATTTG
>MU760969.1:53336-74212 GCA_026770625.1 Nicotiana glauca | reverse complement strand
ATGTGCAGATCATCTAGGTACCTCTACTCAGGCGCATTATCAGTGAGGCAGGAGGATCACGGAGACTTCGAGGTAGTTCTGCTGCGTCCACAGACCGATGAGTCTCTCTCTTACTCTACCACTAGTATTTAGTCTTCTTTCCTCTGGTTGTTAGACATTCTGGTGTTGGGAGCCCTTGCTGTACATTTCTATAGCCTGTGTTGCCCGTGAGTTTTCGGGTCTTTGGGAATTTTAGTAGACTTGTGTTATTGAGTTGTACATACCGAGTGGCATATAGTACTGTCTTCTTCCAGTTATTTAATTTGGTTTATTCTATTTTTCTGCAATTATTACATTTTCCGCAATATTTGGCTTACCTGGTCGTGGGGACTAGGTGCCATCACGACATGTTCACGATCGGTAAACTAGGGTCGTGACACTATGTCTGTTGATTATTGATAATTTGAATCATGTTTTCACTTGCAGTTGCCTCGGTGGCCATGAGTAATTATTACAATCTGGGATTCATGTTGTGTATGCAACTTTTTGATGATGCCAAAAGCGGGAAGAGATATTGTGCTTTACTCTTTATTCTGAATAATGTGATATTTATAACCTAATTAAATCTGGTCCTTGATGGCAAGTTAAACTTCTAAGTTAAGTGTTGATGGTTAAGCTGAGTTCTTACAGATTTTTTGATCAGTAAAAGCACAGAGTTTGCCATCATCAAAAAAGGGAAATTTTTTTGCCCAAGTTCAGCTAAAGTTTTGAAGAATGACAAATGAACTCAGTCATGGACCAGGTCTATCATGTGAGGCATAATGTTTATCAACCTATACATATGAGATGCACGTGAAGGAGATAAGTCTCAGTGATCAAGCAACAATATCTCCTGAACTGATCGAAAAGGTTTCATATTAGATAAGGAGTGAAAGTCTCCTTATGAGAAGAGAACACAATCTGGATAAAGGATAGGGTTGGAGTTTGTGTTGTTCAAGGACTCAACTTCGATGGAAGATCAGCAATTGAGTCTTAATCAAACTCTAATTACTAACTCATTAAATAACAATAATTGTTCTCTTTTACAGGTATTGCACAAACGCAGAAGTTATACTAAATTGAGAGAAAAAGAGCGAGGCAATTTTGCAAGCAATTTATGTAAGATTCAAGTGTGCATTCCTGAAGCTACTTGGACAAGATAGAAGAACCAATTCCATTGTGTCTTTCTTTTATTCTAGTTCAATTGTAGTAGGTGGTTTAAAGTTGTACCTTTCAGCTTTTATAGAAGAAATTGTATTAGGTACTTTGAGTATTCAAGTTAGAGTTAACTTGAAGTTGTCGCAACAGCTGAGGCTGTGTGCCACAGCGGGATTAGAGTTTAATCCTTAGGTTTACAAGAGTTTTGTAAATGCTGTTTTGGCTTAGTGATTTTAGTGAAAGTTTGGGAAAATCCTACTGAGTAGTAGGTCGTGATTTTTTCACCTTTTGGGCCAGGTGTTTTCCACGTAAAAATCTTTGTGTTCTTTATTTTATGTACCTTTAATTCCGCAAATAGTAGTAGAAAGTATACCTAGAAGAACCAGGTTCTTCTATGGCGAAAATTGGGTACCACACAAATCACCCCCCTCTTGTGTGGTATTGACGTTTAGAAAATTAGAAAGTCATATCAGTAGATGACGACAAACGGCCAGATAGCGGCACAGAGGAAGACACTCACCAAATGGAACCTTCAGCCTGAAGCGTTTGACAAAAGCTGGCCAGTCTCGAGTATCCAATGCATGAAGCAATAAACGGGCTACCCTGTCCCTTATACTAGCAATGAGACGGGGTGGACATCCCATAGATGCAAAAAGGAGCCGTAAGTAAATGCTAAGCTGGATAAAAAAAAAAAGAGGAAAGAATAAATAAGTTGCAACACCTACGATTCTCATTCCACCGTTCTGGGAATCTAGAGGGATTAGATACAATGTGTTCAGTTCTGACAAAGAAGTACTTGTGCCAAAATTTGCGACTAGCCCGGTCGTCAGTTTCGACCACCAACCCTTTTGTCCCACGATGCCTTAAGTGCACCATTGTGCCCCTGTGAGATCTAGGAGAAAACAAGTGTAGGAGCTGGTGAACGGTAACTTCGCACCTTGCCAACCCCGCATATTTTGTCAGCACCAGAAGTATCTTTATGTGTACGGGGAAAGCTTTGCCGAGAAAATCTGATAGAATTGCCAGAATTCTTCTGCCAACGGAATTAAGGGGAAGGAATAACCAATCACAAAAGGGTACTCATAAAAAGCAAAGTACCCCGGTCTGTGGACCTCCACGAAATCCCCTCCCGCAGGAACCATTGAGATATGAGAGGCAATGTTGTATTTAGCATGAAGGGCATTGATATGGACCTGCTCAGTTTCAGATATTACCGGAGCAGGAGTAGGAGGAGGTTTTTTAAGGGAGTCGCTTCGAGACATGGAGTGCCTCGGTAGTAACTCTTCCACGGTGGGAAAAGTATCCCCCTCCTCTACCATCATGTCCTCACCTCCGGTGGGGGGTGCCACGGACAGCGTGGTAGCGTCAGAAACCCCCTCATGAGATCGATGTGATCTAGGCATATCTATGATGATGAATATGTTTACTGAACAAAAAGAGCTAAGAACGACAAATGGAAAGAAAGCAAAGAGAACTGCTGGAGCAAAAGCGGGAGCGAAGATAAGGAATAACCAAAGAAGAAATGGCCAAGAGTTTTTGAAAAAACTAACCCTCCACCTATTTATAGGATTGGTGGTGCCAGAATCGAAGGCTGCGAAATGGCACCAAAATTGAAGCGACAAACCATCAGCCTCTGTCTCGAAAATACGCATAATGATGATGCACGTGGACGTGACATCATTTACCGACAAGACATGCCACCCAGGATATCGTTGTGCACGCTAACCTTCCGTTGTTGGCCAAACCATTATGATTCATAAGGCAAATTTCTCTGCAGATGTAGGCAATGTACGCCTATCAAGGTCGCGTTAAGCTGCAACCTTAACAAGCGAAGGGACTAACTGTATGAGTCTAAATTTGGACCACGGCGATTGACGAGTACAGCAAGGGACGAGACCCTTACAATACAACGTCCTTTGGTCATTGAAGGCGATGACTAGCATCGGCTAGAGAATGTACGACATATGCAATAACATAGGTGCAACACGAGGCCGTCAGAATATACTTTCGAATATTCTTTTTTGTTATATCTTTTAGGGTTCAAGAGGGGGTGATCCCTTATAAATAGAAGGAGAAGGCTTTGTAGGAGGGACATCTTTTTACACTTGACTCCAAAACAAGAATATTCATTACAATATCTTCCTACATTCAAAGTTATCATATTGATGCTTAACCATTCGATTTCGCAAGATTAAGAAACATTATTCATTGTGCTCATTCCTTGTATATTTCGATCTAGAGTTTATTATACTTAGCTGAGATTTACCTCTTCATCTTTTCTAATTGATTTATCAAAAAGGTTTCAATAACTTTTGGTCAAACAGTATTAAAAATATAATAAGTTCAATATTAAAAACTTTAAAGTTTGATCTTATAGAGCTTAAATTTTGAATTTGTGTGTGAAAATGAGAAACTAGTACCTCGACAACGAGCCATCATTTGGACTCCCTTAGTCCCTCGGATACCAACTACCTTTTGACTGTTATATCCTCACGATTATTGAACTTTTTACTAAAATATGCTAGCAGAATTCGCGTGGTTTTCGTTTTCTAATTTATTCTCAAATAAGTCATTCATCCCCTTTCATTTTATATGGTGTTATTTGTTTAAGTATTAAATTTAAAGAAAAAAGACTGGCTCGTACTCGATCCGATCTAAATTATGTAAACTTAGTCAAGTTATTTCTTTTGTAGTGTATTTGGAAAAAAATTAACTTTCTCTGGAGTTGTAAAGAATCGAACTTAATCTTTCATTGGCACACAAAATGCTATGGCTTTGAGATTCCGACTAATCTAGATTCGTGCTGCATAATGCTCATTAATAAGGAAGTGCTCGTGCAGAAAAGTTTCATTCTCAGAGCTTGAAGCCGTGTCCTTTAGTCAAGGGTGGAAGAATTTTATCATCTTAATTACCACTAACATTTGGTGGTTCCTTATAATCACATAAATGTCATAACATGCTTAATACCACTAGTATCAAAAGATCTTTAATTTTTTCTTAAATTTCGTGATCATTCAAATAGTTTCACAAAAATTTAAACAAATGGAGTGCCACATATACCCTTAGAACTTGCATCTTATATATACCATGACATTTTTGTGCTTATAAACACATGTGATCATTATGGATAAGAAGAAAATTTTAAAATTAAATAGTTTTCAAATATATACCGTCTGACCTCTCTATAACAGCATCCCCATATAATAATACTTTACTATACAAAAAGCCAAGCTTTTTGCGGAACCAATTTTCATGTTATGTTATAATATATGTTCTCTATAACAGCACTTCGCTATAACATTCAAAAATATTCAGAACAAAAGAGGTTGTATACAGTCAAACATCTCTATAACAGCCTTGTTTTTGAATATTTTTGGATGTTATAGCAAAGTGATGTTATAGAGAATAACATAGCATGAAAATTGGTTCCGTAAAATCTTGACTTTTATAGTAAAGTATTGTTATATTGGGATGCTGTTATAGAGATGTCTAACTGTATATGGAAGAATTTAAATAGAGTAAAAAATAAGTCACATAAAACGGATGAGAGAATACAACAAAGTGACGATCATACGCCGCAAGTCTTAGCTTGACATTAATATAATGGCACTTTCAAACATTTCAGAGACACCTTATTTGGAAGTGGGTAATTTAGTTTAAACCCTTAAAAGTAGTACATTGGATTTGGCATTTTGAAAGTGCGCAACAAGAAATCTATAATAATATCATCCCATCCTCCTAAGTTGCCAACAAGTCTGTATCCAGCCTTCACCAATCCAGCCCTTTTCTGAGTTTTCCAGTTACCTCTATATTCTGTATATAATTCTGAATCATTTTTCCCCCTACATGCAGCCACAACATTAATTAATCAACAGCAATATGATAAATATACCATATCCATATATATGCCTAAAGTCAATATAAATTATTCTTACTTGCAAATGAACTTGAACCAAGAATGGTAGCCAGCTTTCTTTAGGTTTGCAATTCTCACTTGTCTGAATTCTTCCGTTGTGTCCGTAATAAAGATTGGTTTAATACCCAACTCCAACAATGTTTTATACAGTAACAGAGCACCTGGCACTGCTGGTGATTTTCCTTCTTTAATCCACGACTCAAACTTCTTCCCAACATTGGATTTTGTTGCCCTGACCACAATTAATGTATATTATATACACACACTTTATTAGTCAAGCGCTAGAGTTTTATATGTATACATATTACGTATGTGTACACTATCTTAGGGGACAATATAATTTTTCAGCTAAGGGGATTCAATTGAACTGCTTACCCAAAGGCGACTTCAGGACGAGAATAATAAGGAACATTAGAGAGGGTGGTTTCATCAATATTAAAGACCCAAAGGTCCTTTCCTTCTTTGGAAACGTTAAGGGACTTGGCGTACTCGATAGCAGCGATGACCACAGCTTTACAGTCGTCGCGGTATTGCTGGCTAGTCATGTACTCGCTCACGTAGCTTTTGCATTGAGCGGGCACTGTTTTCCAGTTACGAATGTTGTTGGTTTCAACTGCTACACGCCAGCTCAAACAATTGATTTGAGGAACGGGCGCTGGAGCAGCTGCAGCACTAGTTGCTGCTGCTGCACCAGTAGCTATAAAGAGGAGGAAGAGAATGACCTTCATGTAGTTGATATGCTTATGTTACTCTTTTTTTTTTGGTACGTAACTTTGATGTGTTTTTTGGTCCTTTATATAGAGTTTGAAATGACCCTTGTCATCTTATCATCTCATGATAAATCAGTGAATTACATGCAGTATTTTTCTCGTGCCATCTCTCTGTATTTTTTGTTTTTTTTAATATTCCTAGTAAGTAGTAAATTATTGAAGGTGTCTGACGTGCTTTCTTCCTTAAAATTATTTATATTTATCTTGGTCATACGGAGAAATAAATTATTGGTGTTGGTCCTGAGTCCTGACATAAGATACCCAAAGGCAAAACATATCCTCATATTACAATTTGTGTTTGGTATCACTCTAAAAATGCAGCAAGCGGGTGTGGGGATTGTTTGACTAAAAGATATTGAAACATTTTCGATTAAATCAATTAAAGAAATGAATAGGTAAATCTCAGTCAATTATAATAAACTCTAGATTGAAAGATGCAAGGGATGAGCAAGATAAATAAAGTTTCTTAATATTACGAAATCGAATGATTAAGCATAAATATGATAACTTTGAATGTAGAAAGATATTACAATGGATGCTCTTGGTCAGAAATAAAAAATGTCTCTCCGTCTTTACTGAGTCTTTTTTTTCTATTTATAGGGGGACAATCACCTCTTGAACCCTAAAACATATAATATAAAGAATATTCGAAAGTATATTCCAACTGCCTAATGTTGCACCTACAATATTGCAAATGTCGTGCATTTTATAACCGATGTCAGTCGTCACCTTCTTCAGCTAGTCCCTCCGCTTGTTGAGGTTGCGGCTTGATGCGTCCTCGATAAGCGGACATCGCCCACATCTGCAGATAACTTTGGCTTACGAATTGTAATGGTTTGACCAACAACGGAAGGTTAGCGTGCTCAATGATATACTAGGTGGTGTGTCTCGTCGGGAAATGACGTCACGTCCACGTGCATCATCATTATGCGTATTCTCGATACAGAGGCTGATGGTTCGTTGCTTCGATTTTGGTGCCATTTTGCAGCTTTCCGCTTCGATTCTGGCGCCACCCAATCCTATAAATAGGTGGAGGGTTTTGTTTTTTCAAAAACTCTTGGCCATTTCTTCTTTGGTTATTCCTTCTCCTCCCTTCCGCTTTTGCTCTAGTGATTCTTTCTGCTTTCTCTCCGTTCGCCGTTCTTAGCTTTTTCTGTTTCGTCAACACATCTCCCGCCATAGATATTCCTAGAACACATCAGTCTCGTGAGGGGATTTCTGATGCCACTCTACTGTCCATGGCGCCCCATCCGGAGGTGAGGATATGACAGTGGAGGAAGGGGATAGTTTTCCCACCGTCGTAGAAATGGTGGATGACTGCCGAGACACCCCATGTCTCGAAGTGACTTTCTTAAAGAACCTCCTCCTACTCCCGCTTAAGTAATATCTGAAACTGAGCAGGTCCATATCAATGCCCTCCACGCTAAATACAACATTCCCCCTCATATTGAGATGGTTCCAGCGGGAAGGGACTTCAAGGAAGTTCATAGACCAGGGTATTGTGCTTTTTATGAATACCCTTTTGTGATTGGTTATTCCTTCCCCTTTCTCCCGTTAGCAGAAGAATTATGTCAATTCTATCAGGTTTTCCCGGCGTAACTTTCCCCTAACACGTACAAGATACTTCTGGTGTTGACAAAATACGCGGAGTTGGCGGGGTGCGAAGTTACCGTTCACCACCTCCTACACTTGTTTTCTCCTAGTTTTAACAGGGTTACAATGGTGCATTTGAGGCACCATGGGATAAAAGGGCTGGTGGTCGGAACTAACAACCGGGCGAATCGTAAATTCTGGCATAAGTACTTCTTCGTCAGAACCGAACACATTGTGTCTGATCCCGCTAGATTCCCGAAGCGGTGGAATGAGAATCGTAGGTGTTGCAACTTGTTATCTCTTTTTTTTTGTCCCACTTAGTGTTTAGTTGTGGCTTCCTTTTGCAGTTATGGGGCTTCCACCCCATCCCATTGCCGGTATAAGGTATTGGGTAGCCCGTTTGCTGTTTCATGCAGTGGAAACTCGAGACTGGCCCGGTTTTGTAAAACACTGCAGGCCGAAGGTTCCGTCTAGTAAGTGTCTTTCTTTGTGCCACTCTTTGGTTGTTTGCCATTATCTACTGATACAACTTCCTATGATGACAGGTCGTGGGGCTTCTAGGCGCAGGGCCCCAGTCACTGTATTTCGCCTGGTCGTCGCCTCTGCAGGAATGCAATTCATTCTAGATGAGTTCGTCGGAGAGGATCGTGCTCAACCGGTACAGGTGAGAGATTCCTCTCGGGATATGGTTGTGAGGGAAGGGATCTCTTCTTTACTGGTCCATCACCTTGTGGACGAGTCCTCTAATGGGGACGGATCTTTGTTGAGAAAAAAGATGAGGGTCGAGCTCGGGAAAGGCGTGGCCGTTGAAATTGGTAAGAGTGGGACGAGTGCATCGGAGACGGCACTGGAGCCCGTTTATGGCCGATGCTATCTTGACTGGGAGGTCTCCCCAAACAGATGGGGTTTACCAAGGAAGGGGTCCCGTGTGCTCCGCTAAGGGTGGCGCATCATCTACTATCTGAGGGGGATTACACGTCGAAGGTGACATCTTGGGCTCGGAAGTCGACCCGGGGGATGTTCGCAAATTTTTTGAGCTTCACATTCACGTAGAGGTCAGAATTGAGGGCTCTGATCGACACATAGTTGTCCTTGGGGACTACGACTTGTTGTCGAACTATGATCAGGTAGCGTCCATTTTTTCCCTTTTATGTGCTGCCCCTGAGAGCAAGGCACTTAGGGCGATGAGTGACGCAGAATTTTCTCGGAGCATCTCTGGCATGGCTTTGCGGGTAAATGTCTTTCTTTTTATTTCATCTTTGGATCAGTGTTATTATTTTGGCCCATCCTTTTGTTTTAACTTTACTTTTCGTGCTAGACCCCCATTATGTAGATCGAGCGTGAGCGTCAGGAAAGGAGGAGGACGGCCATCTATGAAATATTTCTTCTAAATATCAAGAATATCGCACCAAACATCGTGCGATGGTCGGTATCTACAATCAGGACCGTGACTTTCAACTATTCCGTGAAGGGCTCAAGCAGAGGAAGGATCGGTTGGTGCGTAAGGTCGAGGAGTTGAAGGAACGAGACGAGGACCTTATGAAGGCCAACGCCCATAGCAGTGAGCTCGAGGCAGCCCTTAAAGTAAAGGAAAACGAGCTTGAGCTAAGTAGGGGAGTAGTGGCCGAAAATGCCGACCTCCAAGCAAAGGTGGCCAATTTACCTGCCGAACTGGATATGAAGACGACAGAGGTCAATGAGCTTAAGGGTGAATTGAGCGTTAATGCTGATAGATTGGCGACTGTCATCTCTGAGGCGGTGGTTTTAGAAGATGCCCTCCATGTTTGTAGGTTGTAGAGGACCAAGGAGATGGAGTTGTCCATTCTTAAGATAGCGGGACTTGAGGGGCGTATTCAAGGGTTGGAGACTGAACTGCCCGCATTAAATTAGCAAGTGGCTTTCTTGAAAAAGGAGGTCGTACGCCAACGGTCGCAGCCTTCTACATTTCATGCTTCGGCTGATCCTGTCGTGCCTCGACATTTGTATGAGTTGTGGGTTCACGATGAAGCTCAGCTTGATGTGTACAAGGATTTTCATGTTGATGGGAGGGCCTCTGAAGTAGAGCTTCAAGATGTGCATGCCAAGGCCCGTGCAGCTAATGAGGCATGCGGATATGATCCTCCCACGCCTAACGGGGATGATATTAATTATGATGATACGAACAGACTTGCTTCCGACTCTTGGTACGAAGATGTGTATGCCACCAGAAATGATGTGTAGTGTTTGGTTTGTATTTACTTTTGCTTCACAACTTTTGTAAGGGCGTCTTTGAGCCCTTTGTAAAGACAGGTTCTTGTAATATTTTTGCTGTAATAAAAATTTGTTTTGTCGATTCGGTGGTAACCTTTGCTGCATTCATGTTATTCTAAACCTTTGCCGAAATATTTAAACTCGTTGTGCTTCGAGTGAATTCGAACTAATTTCTTTGACGATGGCCTTAGCCATCGGGAAGTTACTTTCGAGCTAGTACCGAGGTAGTATCTCGTCGTGGTTCGAATGATGTCGAACTCATTTTTCGATGATGGCCTTAGCCATTGGGATGTTACTTTTGAGACGGTGCCGAAGTAGTATCCTGACATGGTTCGAGTGAGGTTGAACCCTTTATGTCGATGATGGCCTTAGCCATTTGGATTTTACTTTTGAGCTGGTGCCAAAGTAGTATCCCATCGTGATTTAAGTGATGTCGTACTCAGTTTTTGATGATGGCCTTAGCCATTGGGATGTTATTTGAGTTGGTGCCGAAGTAGTATCCCGTCGTGGTTCGAGTGAGGTCGAACGCTTTACGTTGATGATAGCCTTAGCCATTGGGATGTTACTTTCGAGCTGGTGCCGAAGTACTATCTCGTCGTGGTTCGAGTGATGTCGAACTCATTTTTTGATGATGGCCTTAGCCATTGGGATGTTACTTTCAAGATGGTGTCGAAGTAGTATCATGTCGTGGTTCGAGTGATGTCGAACTCATTTTTTGATGATGGCCTTAACCATTGGGATGTTACTTTCGAGCTGGTTTCGAGGTATTATCCCATCGTGGTTCGAGTGAGATCGAACCCTTTACGTCAATGATGGCCTTAGCCATTGAGATGTTACTTTCGAGTTGGTGCCGAAGTAATATCCTATCATTGTTCGAGTTATGTCGAACTCATTTTTTAATGATGGTCTTAGCCATTGGGATTTTACTTTCGAGCTGGTATCGAAGTAGTATCTCGTCGTGGTTCTAACTATGTCGAACTCGTTTCTTTGATGATGGCCTTAGCCATTGTATCTGCTGGAGTGTCTCATATGACGATTTTATTCATGCATTGGAAATGCGTGTTGATTTTGTGTACATAATGGAGTGATTATATTCCTGTCGGAAATATATGTTGAGTCATACATACAATGGAGATTCTTTATACCTACAATGGCGATACATGTCGCCTTCGTACATACAATGGAGATTTGGCTATATTCCTGTCGAAAATATATGTTGACTTTGTACATATAATGGAGATTATTTATACATAGTCCCTTCATTGCTCGGCCTGGAGATGACGTTAGCAAGCGGGTCAATGAACAATACTTCGGACCTCAAAAGGTCTCCCTCGTCGCATCATTAAAAACCTCACCGAGAAAACCCGATTGGGACAAAACTCGAGTGAGGGAAAAATAGTACGATTTAGGCAGTGTCTCTTTTCAGAAGTGGAAGTATTGGAGGTGGGCGATATACCAGTTATTTTGTAGTAGCTTTCCTTCCATTGTCTCTAATTGGAATGCTCCTTTGTTTGCTGTTGCTACAATTTTATACGGCCCGTCCCAGTTTGTTCTCAGTTTCCCTTCATTTGGGTCTTTCGCTGCTTATGTTTTGGCTTTGAGAACATAGTCCCTGACTTTGAGTGGTCGTAATTTGGCCTTCATGTTATAGTACCTTTCTACTTGGTTCTTTTGGGCTATCATTCTTACGTGAGCCATATTGCTTCTCTCTTCGACTTCATCCAGGTATTATAATCTACTTTCATCGTTGCTTGGTCCGCTCTCATTGGAGTATCTCAGGCTAGGTTCTCCGGCCTCAACGAGTATGATCGTGTCAGTCCCATAGACTAACGAATACAGCATCTCGCCTGTGCTGGTTTTTGGCGGGGTGCGGTATGCCCATAGTACTTCTGTTGCAGTTTAAGCCATAGCCCATTGGCGTCTTCATGCTTCTTTTCAATATATTTAATATTGTTTTGTTAGAGGATTTGGCTTGGTTGTTACCGGTGGGATGGTATGGAGTGGAGAGTATCCATTTACTGTTCCATTTTTCAAAAAACTCGATCGTTTTCTTCCCGACGAACTGAGGTCCGTTATCGCAGTTGATTTCTTTGGGAATGCCGAAGTGGCATATTATATTTTTCCATATGGATGCGATGACTTCTTGCTCACGTATTTGGGTCTACACACCTGTTTCCACCTATTTAGAAAAATAATCAGTTAAAACCAAAAGGAAATGTACCTTACCTCGTCCTGCTATGAGGGGTCCAACAATATCCATTCCCCACTTTATGAATGGCCATGGCGAAGTGACGGAATGCAGGAGTTCTCCTGCTTAGTGTATCATAGGGGCGTATTTTTGGCATTGCTCACATTTCCTAACGTAATTCGCGACTTCTTCTTTCATAGTAGGCCAGTAGTATCCTGCGCGGATGAGACATCTAACGAGGCCTAGGTTTCCTATATATGCACCGCAGTGGACCTCGTGTACTTCTTCTAGTACCCGTCTTGTTTGATTTGGCCCAAGTCATTTGGTCAGGAGGGCACCGAACATTCTTTTGTAAGGGTCATGGTTTACGAGGTTGTACCTGGCCGCCTGTATTCAAAGCTTTTTGGCTTCTTTCTTATCTTGTGGGAGTGTCCCTTCCTGCAAATATGTTGTGATGCGGTTGCGCTAGTCCCAAGTTAAATTTAAAGAATGTACCTCGACCTGATCTATCGATGAATGGAGAAGAGTGACCACATTTTCTTTGCTGATATTTTTGGTAGCTATCGCTAGTTTGGCGAGACCATCCTCTTTGATATTCTGCTCGGGGTATCTGGTTGAGGCAGCATTCATCGAATTCTAGTAATAGTTTGTGAATTTCTGACTGGTACTTCTGCAGTCTTTGTTCCTTGATTTGAAAAGTCCTAGTGACTTGATTTACCATGAGTTGAGAGTCGCAATGAAGGATGAGTCGTCGAGCGCCATACTTGAGGGATAACTTCAATCCTGCAATCACAGCTTCATACTCGGCCTTGTTGTTAGTCATCTCGGGGCACCGTATGGATTGATGAATCACTTCTCTCGTAGGGACTTTGAGGACGAGTCCCGATCCCGATGCATTAGATGCGCCATTGGTGTAGAGGACCTAGAGGTCGAACCGGTACAGAGCGCTTCCTGCTTGACTTCAAGTAGTATTTTCACATTGAAATCGACGACAAAATCGGCGAGCACTTGCGACTTTATTGCAGTTCACGGTTGATATGTTATACCATGATCGGTTAATTCCATGGCCCATTTGGCCAACCTAGCCGATAGTTCGGGTTTGTGCAGGATGCCCCTTAGGGGGAAGGTCGCCACCACGTTTATGGGGTGACATTGAAAATATGGTCTAAGCTTCCGTGAAGCTATGACTAACACCAGAGCCAATTTTTCAAGGTGGGGGTACCTTGTTTGGAATCAATTAAGGTTTTGCTGATATAGTAAATTGGATATTGTGTACCTTTGTTTTTGCGGACCAAAACTGCACTTACCGCGACTTCGGAGACCGCTAGGTACACCGGGAGGCGCTCGCCTGGATCTGCCTTAACGAGTAATGGCGGCGAGGACAGGTACGTTTTTAGTTTTCTTAAAGTGTCAACGCATTCTGAATTCCACCGAAGTCTATGATCTCTCCTTAATATATTAAAATTATGGCATCTATCTGATGACCGTAAGATGAACCTTGACAGGGCGGTTATTTGTCCTGTCAATTTTTGTACCTGCTTTTGTTGGTTAATGTCTCTGGTATTCCTTTGATGGCCTTGATCTGATCTGGGTTGACCTCGATGCCTCTTTGCGATACCAAAAAGCTGAGGAACTTACCTGAGGTTAAGTCGAAGACGCATTTTTCGGGATTCAATTTCATGTTGTATTGCCTCGGTATGCTGAAGGCTTCCTTCATATGATCAATATGATCTTCCTTCCTTTTTGACTTCACTAGCATGTAATCTATGTAGACCTCCATGGTCTTACCTAGTTGATCTTTGAACATTTTGGTGACTAACATTTGGTATGTTGCCCCCGCGTTCTTGAGTCTGAACGGCATGACTTTGTAGCAGAACGTTCCTCGGTGAGTGATAAAAGTAGTTTATTCTTTGTCTTCCTCTTCCATTAGAATTTGGTTGCAACCGGAATAGGAATCTAAGAAGCTTAACAACTCATGCCCCGGTTGTTGCATCGATGAGCTGGTCGATGTGCTGTAACGGAAAGGAATCTTTCGGACATGCTTTGTTTAGGTCGGTAAAGTCAACACACATCCACCACTTTCCATTTTTCTTTTTCACCATGACCACATTGGCTACCCACTGAGGGTACTTTGATTCTCAGATGGAGCCATTATCGAGCAACTTATCGACTTCTTCGCTAACTGCATCGTTGATTGCAATGTTAAAATTTCTCCTTATTTGCCATGCAAACAGGTAGAGGGGCTCGACATTCAACTTGTGTATGGCGATGTCTCTTGGGATGCCCGGCATATCTGAATGGGAGAAGGCAAACAAATCAGCATTGTTAGTTAAGAATTTATGGAACTTATCTGGTTCTGAGAGATTGTGCCCGATATAAGATTTTTTTGTGATGTCGTTGTTGTCCAATTGGACGGGATCGAGCTCTTCTACGGTTGCCTTGCAGGCTTCTACGACGTCTGGGTCTTTGATGGCCTCTATTTGTACGTCGGGTTTGGTTACCGATATGGCTGACTGCTATGCTTCCGCACTTGTTCCCTTTAGTTGCTGGGTGTGTGCACAATCCTGGGTGATTCGGTAGCATTCTTGGGCAGTGCATTGCTCGCTTCGGATGCTGAATATTCCCCATGGAGTAGGAAATTTGATTACTTGATAAAAACTTGATGGGAAAGCCCGCATGTCATGTATCCATGGGTGCCCTATGATAGCGTTGTAGGCTGTTTCTTGGTTCATGACGTGAAACGTTGTTTCCAGAGTGATTCCTCCGGCCGGAACGGGAAGCACTATCTCTCCAGAGGTTTGTTCAACTGCATTATTAAAACTCGTTAGTGTTATGCAGCACGGTATTATTTTATCCTCGAGTCTCATCTGTATGAGGACTCGAGGGTAAATAATACACTCGCCACTTTTGCCATCCACCATTATTCTTTTTACATTGGTATCCGCGATACGTAAATTTATAACCAGAGCATCATAGTGAGGGAAAGACAAATCGTTGTCATTTGACTTATCGAAGATGATACTATATTCGAGGTCGTCGTACCGTTTGTGAGCGACTGTCCGTTTGAGTTTGTATGTAGTGGTGAACTTTACATGGTTGATTGTCGTATCATCACCACCATCGATGATCATTTGTATAGTACGAGTGGGCGAAGGTGGTTTAGGGGATCCCTGAGGTTGGTCGCATCCCCGAGCTAAGTTAACCCATCCTCGATCGCTCGGGAGTTCTTTCAAGTGTCCCTAGTTTAGCATCCTTACTACTTCCTGCTGCAGGTCTATGTCGTCTTCGGTCTTATGCCCCTTGATGGAATTCGCACAGAATATTTGATCTTCAGGTGCTCGGGTCGAATTTCATCTTTTGCGACCATTGCACCTTTGTCCCAAGCTTTTCTAGTGCATACACTATTTCTGTAGGGGAAACAAAAAATTTATGAGCAGATAATAGTGGAGGCATACCTCTTTCATTTCGTTGTGGTACGGCATGTCGAGGAGTGATGTCTGCGTGTCATGGAGGAAGCGGGATGGATTTCCGAATGTAAGGCTGATGCTTTTCTCGACTGAAACGAGGTAGTTAATCCCTTCGTCCATCGTTGCAGCGATCTTTCCTTGCTTCGGTTTGGACTTATGTCAGTTGTTGGATCGGACCATTTAGGTCGTCCTCGTCTGCCCTTACTTCGGCACAATAGGCATTATGGATTTCTTCCAAAGTGGTGGGAGGGTATTTTATGAGCCTATTTAACAGCTTTTTGGTCGCCTTCGACCCATTCCTGTTTAACCCATTTTGGAAGGCCGCTACCGCCACACCCTCTGATACGTTCGGTAGGCTCATTCTTACCCTGTTGAATCTGGCTAGAAAGTCCCTGAGTCCTTCGACCGTCGTTTGCCTGACTGCGAAGATGTCATTTACCCTAGCTTCCGTCTTTTTTGCTCATGCATGAGTTGTGACGAATTTGTCTGCTATTTATTCGCACGTTGATATTAACCGTGTTGGCAGTTGTGAGTACCAAGTCAGCGCTCCCCCTGTCAGGATTTCGCCGAACTTTTTCAGCTGCACCGATGGCACTTGTTCTTTCGACAGATCATTGCCTTTTATGGCCGTGACGTAGTGGATTATGTGATCTTTTGGGTTCGTAGTACCATCATATATTTTCAAGTATGGTGTCATTTTGAAGGTTTTGGGATGGTGGGGGAGCTGCCCCTTCACTATATGGTTACGTTTCTCAACGAATCGGCCGACGAATCGTTTTGGTAGCAACTTCGGAGCGCCCGGTATTTTATCAACCCTTTCTTGATGTTCCTTCATCTGATCACGGAGCGTCTTGTTCTCGTTTTTTATTTCTTCCATTTTCTTTAAGATGGCTGCGAACGCATCGTTACCTACATCAACAACGATATGAGTGTTACCTGTGTGTGAAGTTTCTAGTTCACCGATGATTGTTGCAGTGTCTGCGTGTATTGTGCCTCTGATATCCCTTTTAACAGGTTTGTCAAGTATGTTGCTCAGAGTGTTTGTCAGCCACTCTTCCAATAGCCTTTTCACAGCTGGTGGTGCTTCCTTTTGCATGAGGTAGTCACACTTTCGTGCGGGGGAGGTGAGGTATCTCCCTCGGGTGTAGCGCTCGGTATCGTGTTTTCGTTATCTTCCCTACCGGCTTCGTTAATGGAATCCAGAAGGTTGTTTGTGACACCTGCTATTGCTTTTAATCTTGCATCTCCCTTTCCTTTCCTTGTCGATTTTTGCAAGGCTGGGAAGAGGCGATTATCCATTTCAAGGATCTAGATGAAACTAAAATCTTAGCTAAAGAAATCCCCATAGACGGCGCCAAATCGTTTGACCAAAAGATATTGAAACTTTTTCGATTAAATCAATTAAAGAAGATGAAGAGGTAAATCTCAGCCAAGTATAATAAACTCTAGATTGAAAGAAGCAAGGATGAGCAAGATGAATAATGTTTCTTAATATTACGAAATCAAATGATTACGCATAAATATGATAACTTTGAATGTAGAAAGATATTACAATGGATGCTCTTGGTTAGAAGTAAAAAATGGTCTCTCCCTCTTTACCGAGTCTTTTTTCTCTATTTATAGGGAACAATCCCCTCATGAACCCTAAAAGATATAACATAAAGAATATTCGAAAGTATATTCCGACTGCTTCATGTTGCACCTACACTATTGCAAGTGTCGTGCATTTTATAACCTCAGTTAGTCGTCACCTTCTTCAATGACCAAAGGATGATGTGTCGTAAAGATCTCGTCCTTATCGTATTCGTTAATGGCCATGATCATCCAAAATTGGACCTATACAGGGAGAGCTTGGACCAGCACCTATAATTCCAATTTAATTCACGTTTTTTTCTTCTTCCTTTTTTTTTTATATGGACAGTTCATGCATGGCCCTCGACAACGTCCTATTTTGGCTTGGACTCCTTTATCTCTTTTTCTTTCTTTTTATCTCATCTTCAATCATTGCATATTTAAATATACTACTTAGTACTAATCACTTGAGCACGATCTTTATGGTTTTTGCGTTTCCCATAGAGCTAGCCTTTGCCAAGATGCTCTATTATGAATTCCAAGCAGGGAGGAATTTAGAGAGTGGCTTACGGATTCATGTGAATCCAGTAGCTTATGATTAGAATCAGTATGTAAAAAATTATTAAATATTTATAAATATTTAATTGTGAACTTAATCATTATTGTAATATTAATTTGTAGTTACTATAGAAACCCATAAAGTTTAAATTCTAAAAGTCTCACTTATTCCAACGTGAAACGATACAACAATCTTAGGAGAAGTTTGCTTTCCCGTGTAATGAATTGCAACTTAGACCTTGATAATTTCAATAATATTAGATGCACCAAGCTATTAAAGATCTTTGATTATCAATTTTATCTGAGACGACAGAGCTGGACCAGTGGACCACCCCCCTTTACTTCACGTTTTCACTATTTTATATCCTCAGGAGGATTATTGCATTTTATTAGAAAATGATGACCATAATTTGCCTGATTTTCGCTTTTCCATTTATCATCGAATAGATTAGAACAAAGAAAGAGACTGACCAACGACATCCTTATCTTTGTGCTTTTGATTAGATTCCTTAATTGCCCTATTATCAAGTCCAGATGCGCAAAAAGTTAAAAATGAGTTAAAAGGTTGCCAAGATCATATAAAAAAGATGAAAAGGAGCACCAATATTGAACTAAATGAAGATTTTGGATGTGGCTCAAATATCACATCAAAAGATGAATCTTGAGTCTAATTCAGTTCGAAAAACTAACTCATGAAGTGGAGATTCCTTGAGACAATATAAGGAAACAAACAACCCATTCCGACTTTAATAGCTACTCCAGCTGATACAGAAAACTTGTAATGTTTTCTTTTATTTCCTGAAAGTAAACTCGTAGCCTAAAACAAGATTTGTAAAAATGTAGCTTAAACTCCGCTCGAATGATTTTGATAAGATATGAAGGTGTTCAGCATTATTGCCAGTTAGAAAGATGAAAAGATTTTTTTAAAAAAAATATTGTATTACGTATAGTTTATAATCTATTCGGAAAAGGCCTAAAAATATTACTCAACTAACAAAAACGGCATATCTATGTCATCCATTAAAAGGTCGCTATTTCCATGCCATTACGTTGCACTTTTGACCTATTTATGCCATTGTCTGGTAACGGTTTCATTTTCTGATTTTTAAATAATAAGAATTAATTTTCGACCCCACCTTTGCCATGTGTCTTTATATTACTGATTCTTCTTTACTTAACCCTACATTTCTTTTAATCCTGATTATGTCTAATTAATTAAGCCCAACCCAATAAAATCCAACCACATAACCCAAAACCAAACCCTAGTTATCTCTGGGAAAATAACACTTCCATACTTTATCACAGCTCCTCCAGCGGCTGAACCAACTCCACTAAAGTACCCTAGTGGTTCAGTCACCGGAGAAAATGAAAATAAGGAAGAAGGAAGCAAGATTGATTTTTGGGTTCTGAAGAGGAGAGAAGAAAGAGTAAACGAGAAATCAACAAAAAGTCATGGGCCCCAGAATACACTTGTCAAGCAGTGAAAACCTACAACCGACAATAGTTGAGTCTCACACCAAATAAAATTTCTCTTATTTCACAAACTCACAAGCCTTCTAATGAGGGAGCGACAAGCTAAAAAACAGTACCTAAAGACAAAGTTAAAAGAACGTCAATGAATCACAATGACAAAATTTCCATACAGCTCGCTGTTTATTCTCCAAGGAGGCAAGCATATTCTGTAATCACAGTGATAAACGAGTTCTATAACAAAATCTAAATTTTGAATTTTTTTTTTTGGCAAGAAGCATTATTCTAAAAATTGCAATGACAATTTATGGAAAGTGATAGATGCATAAGTGTGACGATCCGACCCGTCGTCTCATAAGTTACCGCTCCGTTTTTTTCATATTCAGCTTTTTTATGCTTCATTATCCGTATCTTGTGTAATAGAGTTGATTTGGAGTGGTTTTGATAAGAAATGAGACACTTAGTCTCTTTAAGGAAGGCTTAGTTTGGAAAAGTCAACCAGGAGTTGACTTATGTTTTAGAGGGCTCGGATGTGAATTCTGATGGTTCGGTTAGATTCGGGAGGTGATTTGTGACTTAGGAGTGTGATCGGAAGTGATTTTGGAGATCCGGTGTAGAATTAGGCTTGAATTGACGGAGTTAGTATTTTGGCGGTTTCCGGTTGATAGGTGAGATTTCGATCTGGGACTCGGAATGGAATTCCGAGAGTTGTTGTAGCTTCGTTAGGTGATTTGGGATGTGTGTGCAAAATTTTAGGTCATTTGGAGGTGATTTGATTGGGTTTTTGATCAAATGTGTGCTTCGGAGGTTTTAAAAGAACTTAGGCTTGAATTCGATGTGATTTGATGATTTTGTGTTAGTTGAGGTATTTTGATGATTGGAGCAAGTTTGAATAATATTTTAAGATGTGTTGGTACAATTGATTTGAAGTTCCAGGAGTTCCGGGTAGATTCCGGGATATTTTAGTGCGAAAATCATAGATGTAGCAGGTCCAGAAGGATAGCAGGCCTCGGAACTCACCCACGCGGTCAACACAAAAAGAAGTGCGCTCATGGTGAGTGCAGTGCGGACCGCACTAGAACGGGCGCGGCCACGGTAGGCGTCGCGCGGACCGCACAAAAGCGGACGCAGCCGCGGTGAAGAACCTGCCCGCTGGTCCTACTTCGGAAGATCATATCTTTTGATCTACAAAGAATTTTGAGGTGATTCAAAAATAAATGTTGTAGCCCTTCGTGTCTAGTTTCCATAAATGTAAAGATATCATAATTTGGACATCTGTAGCGAAAGGTATGACAAAAATACTAAAGCCTGGCATTGCAGAGAAAACCTACGCGGCCGCGGTCCTATTTGCGCGGACCGTGCTGGTTTCGCGCGGTCGTGGTCATTTTTGTGCAGCCCGCGGAGATGGAAATCTGGGGGTTACTCTATAAATACAAGGTTTTGGGTTTTATTTGATATTTTACCCGTGAGAGCTCGGATTTTGGCGATTTTTCGAAGGTTTTTCAAGAAATTCATCGGGGTAAGTGATTCTAACTCATATTTGGCTTAGATTACATGAATATATCATTGAATTCATCATTTAATTTGTGATTTGAGATGGAATTTGGGAAGAAAATTGTGGAATCTTTCAAAAATATAAAATTATGATTTGAAGGACCAAATAGTGTCGGAATTAGATAATTTTCGTATGGTTATACTCGTGAGAGTATAAGGATTCTAGTTTTGAGAATTTTTGTCAAATCTCAAAATGTGGGCCCGGGGTCGGATTTGACCAATTTCGGAAATTTTGTGGTAAATTGATTATTTTGATTGGGCTTTGTTCTCATAACATATTATGACGTATTCGTTCTGATTTTGGATAGATTCGACACACGAAGAGGCCAATTCGAGGGGCAAAAGCGTCGCGAGTTAAAGGA
>MU760969.1:10681-32090 GCA_026770625.1 Nicotiana glauca | reverse complement strand
CCCCCAAAATCCTTGCCGCCTCCATCTTATTTCGCCACCGGAAATCGCCTCATGGCGGTTCCGGTGGTCCAATCCCTCCCAAGTTTACACCATAGGTTCCTCTCCACCTCCCCGTTCCAAACCCCCAAACCATTTCCTTCAATTCTTAGCTGAATCCCTCGAATATTAGATCAAAAAATTGACCCCGAACCCTAACTTACCCAATCACCCCCAAATTAACACCAAAGGACCAACAGGCCTCCCTCACCCCAAATCCCATGAAGGTTTCCCTCGAATATGCCCTCAACACGTCGAATCTTAATCGGAAGATAAGGCCTAAAATTGTCAAAATTCCAAAATCGATGGGATTATTGGCGATTGAAACCACAATGGGTCTTGACTATGTGTTTTCATTTGAAAACACATTGTTAAGACCCCGTGTGGTCAAAATCAAGAGCTTGAAGAAAAATTTCAAAGCTTGGCCAGTGTTTAGGTATTTCCGTTTCATTTGCGGTTTTAATTCTGTCCTGTATTGTTTTCTTGATCGTTCTTCATCTCCTACTCCTTTCTTTTCTTTTATTTTTTTTATTCTACTTTGAATGTTTTGGTTCTCTGATTTTTGTTGTTCTATCGACTTAGTTTGTATAACTAGGTCATTTGTTTTTAATCCCGTGTTTGATTGTTGATTTACAATAAAAGGTTCAATGTTGAGTTGAGTAATTAAAATAATTTAAGTTAAAATCAGAAAGTAATTGTGTTTTCCCTGAATTGTTGATTTATTGGTTTCCTTGGTTCATATTTGTGTACATTGTTAATCAGTCTAGATTTCGAACCATTGAGTGTGGTTTGTTTTCTGATTTTGGTAAAAATACTGAACTTGAATTAGGTTAATCTTTAGAATTTGAGAATCCTTGATTAGCTTTTGGTTGAACAACCCGGAATTGATTTGAATTGGGTTTATTTGGACCCATTAATTTGGGTTAACTGGACCCAGGTTCTGCTTGGCCTAGGTTCTGCCTGACCCAAGTAGTGCTTCAATAATTGAAATATAGGGGGCACTAACAATGTTAGTGGTGCACCAGCTTTAAAAAAAAGGTACTAAGTAGTGGATGGAATTAAAAAATGAAAAGGGGATTGGTAGTGGAATGGACACTAGCTTACTGCCCATTTATGGGCTGAAAATTAGAGAGCGTGTGATAAGTCGGGATATTAACATGTTTTATGCCCCTACTTGCCTATGCTTTGGTTATAAATTGCTACAAAATAGTCCCAAAATGCTCACAAGTTGTGCTTGATTGCAGGTTTGATCAAAAAAGCGACAAATGTCAAAGATTGGCTCAAAAAGGAGTGAAACCTGCTCAAGTGTCAAAGACTAAGTAAATTGAGGAAAAGGAAACCTAGTGCGGACCGCGCAAAGTGAATGCCGTCGCGCTAGGAGGTTCAGAGAGTTGGCATTTTCAAGCTGGAGGCAACGCGGGTGCGGTATAATTCACGCGGTCCGTAGTCAGGTTCCGCAGCCGCGCTACTCTTTTGTGCGGTCCGCAGAGCAGAGATTCAGAGAGCTCACATTTTGCCAATTCCAAGCAATGTGGCCCGCGGTCATTTTTGTGTGGCCATGCCAACTTCCACCGCGGCCGCGGTGCACTTCCACGCGGTCCGCGTTCCCCAACTTCAGAGAAGCAGAAACTAGAAGTCCAAGAGCCAGTGCGGCCGCGGTCCATTTTGCGCGGTCCGCACTGACCCCGCAGAGGTATTGTTGTCCAGTTTTTCCAGCCTAGTATAAATAGAAAATTTTACCATTTTTTAGGGCAATTTTTATATTAGAGACTGGGCTGCGCTCGTGAGACTCACTTTTATAGCCATTTTCGGCACTTTTGCTCTTTATTAACTATAGATTATTGTAGATTCTTCTTAGTAATCAATTAATATGCTTAGTTCTTCATCTATTTCTTCAATTTTTGTATCTGGAATGAGTAGCTAAATCCATTAGCTAGGGTTGTGGCTCAACCCTAGTGTGGGTAATTAATGGGTGTTTCCATCTAGGGTTAGATTGATTGTGGGTGTTTTCTATTTGGGTTGATTTTATGTTTTAATTTCGAATTTGTGGTTGCAAACATAGATTCAAGCTTAATGGGTTTGACTCTTCTTTAGAAAGAGAGTTTATGACCCCAAAATTGACCCAACAAGGAATTGGGATGGACTCATGAGAAATGATAGTCCCAATTAACGGGTTAAATCTCAAGAGAGTAATCACCCTACTTGAACCCTAGTTGCTTGATCAAATTGGCCTACCCAATTGGTCTCGAGAGAGTCAATTGGGCAAGATCACTCTCTCTACCAAGAGGTGTGAGAGTGGGTACAATTGTGCAATGGTTATAGCATAAGCCCCAAATATATCAATCTACCCTTAGTAATTTCTACCCGTCAATTAGCCACCTAGGTAGTGTCACGACCCTAGTGCCTTTCTTTATATCAATACAACTTAGCAATATTCTCGTAGCATAATTTAGTGTTAATCATTAGTTTTATAATAGTAGTTATAAAAATCAAAAACCAAAAATGTTTGAAGTGACATTAGGAGTACAAACACATCTCTAGACTAGACAGAAAATCCAACTCCACTACTAGCTCCCTGAGGAAATCGATCCCGACCTCTATTCGGGTAAAAGCTATTGCGACCCGCTCTTCCTACCTTGGTGTAGCGTCGAGTTGGCAGCGATCACTTTTTGGCACCGTTGCCGGGGAGCTTACGGTGTTGACTATCTGTTTAGTTAGTTTTGTGTTTTGCTTCTCTTTCCTTCTTGTTCACTAATTTTGTTTGTGTCGATTACTCAGGTACAAATGGATCTCAATGCCAATGACCCTCTTGGCAATGTGAATGTGGGGGAGGAGGTAGACGACCTTGATCATGATGAGCTTCCCTTACCTCAAGCTCCACTATAGGCCGTCAGGCCAATGCAAATGACAACAACAATATTCCGGACCGTCTTCTGCCACCGCCAAGAGTGGTTCCAAGAGTCCTCCCAAATCAAGTATATGCGAGTGTCATCGTTCCTCCCTGAATCCGGGCGGGGAACTTTCAAATTACAAATGCCATGTTGACCTTGCTCAAGCAAATAGGGTATTTTACGGGCGCCTCCGATCAAAATGCTTACAAGCACTTGAAGGGGTTCATTGATACATGCTGGGGTAGCAAGCAAACAAAAGTATCTGAGGATGCGTTGAGATTGAGGCTTTTCCTATTCTTTCTTCGGGGTAAAGCATTGGACTAGTTAGAAAGGCTCCCCAATCATTCTATCACCACATGGGATGAATTGGCAGACAAATGTATTGCCAAGTTCTTTTCTCCAAGTCATATGACGGCTCTTCGGGATGAAATACTAGCATTCAAGCAAGAGACAACGGAACCTTTACACAAGATATGGGAAATATATAGAAAAATGGTGAAGGAGTTCCCTAATAACGACATGACCGAGGCAATGATACAACAAACTTTTTATCGGGGTATCAACACCACGAATCATTGCATTGTGAACCAATTAGCCAGAGGGAAATTCATTAAACTTTCTTACCAAGAGGCATGTGATGTACTTGATGAAATGGCCGACACCTCTTCGGCATGGCAAAGCCGAGCAAATGTGCCACAAGTGATCCCACGGTCACCCATTTGCACAAGGAATTGCACGACCATGGCCAAGCTATTGCCGAGCTTACGAAAACTATGAACCAATTGGTAAAGGCGCAATTTCAACAAGTACAAAACCCGCGCCAAGTCAATGCAATGGGAGGTGTTTCTATGTTGAAAATGAGGCAAAGAGGGCAACTACAACCTCAAGGTAATTGTGAACAATTTGACAACAACAATGATGGTGGTGGTTATTCGAATGAGTGCTATGATGATCAAAGCGAGGAATGTCAATATGTCAATAACTACCAAGGGAATAGAGGAAATCAAAGGAATCAACAATGGCGTCCCCAAGGAAATTAGGGCAATCAACAAGGGGATGGTAATTAGAATAATAATAACCAACAACAAGGTGGTGGCAATTGGAATAACAACAATCAAAACAACAATTGGGGTAACCAAGGTAACAATTAAGGCAATTGGAACGGGAACAATAATAATTGGAGCAACAACAATAACAATCAAGGAGGGTGGAATAATAGCGGAAATCAAGGCAACCGGGGGCAAGGCTTTCAAAGGCCCCCATGTACCAACAACCGAACAATACACCTCCCTTTCAATCTCAAGGGTCTATTTCTTCGGGTAGTGATATGGGGAGAATAGAAATGATGTTCGAACAAATGATGAAGAATAACCAAGACTCCGATGCTCAATTGGCTTCCCAAAATACCTCTATTCGGAATTTGGAGGTGCAACTTGGCCAAATCTCTCAATCGTTGAATACTCGACCTAAGGGTGCTCTACCAAGTGATAGGTAGTGAACCCAAAGGGAGGTAACAATCATGTGATGGCGGTTACAACAAGAAGTGGGAGAGGCGGTGATGTGCATGCCTCGAATGAAAATCAAGTTGTGAATGATGATGTTGGGTTCCAAGAAGATGTGGGTTCTTTGATTGTTGAAGATGTGGTTGAGACAAATGTGAACAATAAAGTGAGGATAGATATTGATGAGGCCGAGGTGGAAGCACAAGATGTCGTGAACCCGTCTAGGGAATACATTATTGATATGCCCGAGGCGGTGGTGCCCAAATCCAAGGCACCTTTGCCTAGACCACCTCCACCTTATCCTCAGCGGTAAAGAAAAAGAGTGACAATCAATTCTAAAAGTTCATAGAGATGATGAAAAGACTTACAATCAATGTGCCTTTGGTTGAGGCACTTGAGCAAATACTGGGGTACGCAAAGTTTATGAAAGATTTGGTAACAAAAAAGAGGTCAATGGAGTGCGAAAAAATTAAGATGACTCATCAAGTGAGTGCTATCGTGCATTCTATGGCCCTGAAACTTGAGGACCCCGGAGCCTTTACTATCCCTTGCACTATCGGTAGTGCGGATTTTGCCAAGGCCCTTTGTGATTTGAGGGCTAGCATAAATTTGATGCCTTATTCAGTCTTCAAGACTTTGGGAATCGGGCAACCCAGGCCAACCTCAATGAGACTTCAAATGGCGGATCGATCAATGAAGCGACCCTTGGGCATAATTGATGATGTTCTTGTCCGTGTGGATAAATTCATATTGCCGGCCGACTTTGTCATATTGGATTGTGAGGTGGACTTTGAAGTGTCGATTATTCTTGGGAGACCTTTCCTAGCTACGGGGAAGGCCTTGGTTGATGTTGAAGCGGGTGAGTTGACATTCCGAGTGGGAGATGAGAAGGTGGTATTCTATGTTTGCGAATCAATGAGACAACCCAATAGCACGGAGGTGTGTTCATTTGTGGACATTGTCACAGCTATGATAGTGGATGACACAAGTTCCATGATAAATATTGAAGATCCTCTTGAGGCTATGATTCTTAACATGGATGTCGATGATGATGCTAGTAGAGTGGAGTGTGTGAATGCATTGCATGTATGGGTTCATATTCATATGAGCCTAGGAAGTTATCTTTGGATCTTGAAAACCGCAAAACTCCACCAACTAAGCCATCCATTGAGGAGCCACCGGTGTTAGAGTTGAAGCCACTTCCTCCACACCTCAGGTATGAATTTCTGGGCTCTAATTCAACTCTTCCAGTTATTCTTTCTTCTTGCCTTACTAACTTGCAAGTTGAAGCCACTTTGGAGGTGCTTCAAAAGTGAAAAAGGGCAATAGGATGGACTCTGGTGGACATTCGGGGGGATAAGACCCACATTTTGCATGCATAAAATCATCTTGGAGGAGGACGCAAGGCCTTCATTTGAACATCAAAGAAGACTAAATAAGGCGATGCAAGAAGTGGTAAAGAAAGAGGTTATCAAGTGGCTTGACGCTGGTGTGGTTTATCCAATCTCCGATAGCTCATGGACCTCTCCGGTCCAATGTGTGCCAAAGAAAGGAGGGATGACGGTAGTGACAAATGACAATAATGAACTTATTCCCACTAGGACCATTACCGGGTGGAGAGTTTGTATGGACTACCGGAAACTCAACAAGGTGACCCGCAAGGATCATTTCCCCTTGCCATTCCTCGATCAAATGCTTGATTGCCTTGCGGGGTGAGCTTTTTATTGCTTTTTGGATGGGTACTCGGGCTACAATCAAATCTTAATTGCCCCAGAGGACCAAGAGAAGACCACTTTTACATGCCCATATGGTACATTTGCTTTCTCCTAGATGCCATTCGGGTTGTGCAATGCTCCGGCGACCTTCCAACATTGCATGATGGCTATTTTCACTGACATGGTGGAAGACATATTGGAGGTCTTTATGGATGACTTTAGCATGGTTGGTGACTCTTTTGAAGAATGCTTGGTAAATTTGGATAGAGTCTTGGCTCGATGTGAAGAAACTAACCTCGTTCTCAATTAGAAAAAATGCCATTTTATAGTTGAAGAAGGTATAGTGTTGGGTCAAAATATTTCTAAGTATGGGACTGAGGTAGACAAGGCTAATATCGAGGTGATTTCAAGGCTCCCTCCCCCCACTTCTGTCAAAGGGGTGAGGAGTTTTTTTGGGCATGTTGGGTTCTACCGGCGGTTTATCAAAGATTTATCGAAGGTTGTGAATCCACTTTGCAAGTTGCTACAGAAAGATGCCAAGTTTGTTTTTGATGAAAAATGCATGGAGGCCTTTGAACTTTTAAAGCACAAGTTGACCACAACTCCTATCATCACCGCACCTAATTGCAGTTTGCCCTTTGAACTAATGTGTGATGCAAGTGACGTTGTGGTGGGGGCGGTGTTAGGTCAACGACTTAATAAAATGTTCCATCATGTGTACTATGCAAGCAAGACTATGAATGAAGCTCAATGGAATTACACGGTGACGGAGAAGGAATTGTTGGGAATTGTATTTGCCATGGAAAAATTCCGGCCTTATCTTATGGGGGCCAAGGTGATTGTGCACACGGACTATGCCACCCTTAGGAATTTGATGACCAAGAAGGATTTCAAGGCAATATTGATGAGAAGGGTGCTACTTCTTTAAAAATTTGACTTAGAGGTAGAGGACCGGAAGGGAAGTGAGAATCAAGTTGCGGACCATTTGTCCCAGTTGGAGGAAGAAGGGAGGCCATGTGACGGCCTTGAAATAAATGATACATTCCCCGATGAGCAACTTCTTTCCGTGTCAGTGTGTGATATTCCATGGTTCGCGGACATCGCCAACTTCATTGTGACCGGAATTGTCCCGTGTGAGCTCTCTTCCAACCAAAAGAAGAAACTCAAGCGGGATAGTTTGGATTTTTATTGGGATGATCCGTACTTGCTTAAAATTTGCACAGATGGTGTGATTAGAAGATGTGTCCCGGAAGGTGAACAATTGAGCATATTGGAGGCTTGTCACTCCTCCCCCTATGGTGGCCATCATGGAGGGGTGAGGACGGCTTCAAATGTCTTGAGTTGCGGTTTCTATTGGCTGACTTTGTTTAAGGATGCTAGTGATTTGGTAAAGAGATGTGATGCATGCCAAAGAGCCGGCGGAATTTCAAAAAGGGATGAGGTGCCACTCAATACGATTCTCTAGGTGGATATTTTTTATGTTTGGGGCATCAATTTCATGGGTCCTTTCATGAGCTCTTGTGGGAACACTTATATTCTCGTGGCGGTGGACTATGTCTCAAAGTGGGTTAAAGTCGTGGCTTTACCTAAAAATGAATCCTGGAGTGTTGTGGCATTCTTGAAAAAGAGTATCTTCACAAGGTTTGTCACCCCTCGTTCTATCATTAGTGATGGGGGGTCTCACTTTTGCAACAAGGCTTTCGACTCATTGCTTGCCAAGTATGGAGTAAATCACAAAGTGACCACCCCCTATCATCCTCAAGCTAGTGGTCAAGTGGATGTCTCCAACCGAGAAATAAAGAATATCTTGTCCAAGACGGTCAATGCTAATAGGACCGATTGGTCAAAAAAGTTGGATGACGTTTTATAGGCGTACCGGACGGCTTACAAAACCCCAATTGGTATGTCCCCGTACTGGTTGGTGTTTGGGAAATCTTGCCATCTTCTGGTGGAATTGGAGCACAAAACTATGTGGGCCTTGAGAAAGTTGAACTTGGAATGGGATATTGCGGCAAATCTTCATGTTGCGCAACTTAATGAGCTTGATAAGTTTAGATTTCATGCCTACTCCAGCTCGTCCTTGTATAAGGACAAGATGCAGTATCTTCACGATAAATACGCTCGGGGAAAGGAATTCAAAGTTGGTGATATGGTTCTTCTTTTCAACTCCCGATTATGTCTATTTCCGAAAAAGCTCAAATCAAAGTGGAGTGGGCCATTCAAAGTTGTGTTCGTGACCCCATTTGGTGCTCTTGATCTAAGGAACAAGAATGGTGAAATATTCAGAGTCAATGGACATCGTGTGAAGAATTATCTTGGGAAGATTGATGATAGCCACGTGGTGGCTATGGTACATTTAAAATGATGTGTTGGTAACATGCGTCGTGCCGTGACGTTAAATCAGGCGCTTCATGGGAGGCAACCCATGTCTTTTTCTTTTTCTTTGATTTTCTTTGTAGTTTAGGATTTTTGAGCTAATTGGTTGTGAGATGTTGAAGGGATTGTGTTGATGCAGTGCAAAACAAGTTGTAATAAATAGAACAGTCTCTGAAGTCTGCCAGTGCGTCCGCGGTGCACTCTGTGCGGTCCGCACTGGAATGAGCAAAAATAGGTGCTCTCTAAAGTTTTCCACCGCGACCGCATTCCATTTAGTGCGATCCGCGGTGGGCCTCCGCGGCTGCGGTCTATTTTTGTGCGGTCCACAGAGGCTGCCTACTGAAACTTCACTGGAACAAATCCAGCGCGGTCCGCTATCATTTTTGTACGGCCGCGCTGGTAGGTGAATATGGGTCCCATGATTTGTCTATAAATAGACTCCAAGGGTCACCTTTTACCCTTTTCGACCTCTAAAATCTCAGAGCCTAGAATTACTGTTCATTCTTTACTGAGTCCGTGATTCTTGCTTAAGATTATTTAAATTGCACTTTATCTTTACATTTGGTAACGTTTCATTCATCTCTTGTTCATTTAGTGATTAATTTTTGTTTTATTTTCTTACATTTAGCCCATAACTTCTGTTTCTTCCCATTTTTCTTTATTTTGTTAGTTTAGATTAGTTTTCATGTTAGTTCTGGGATGCTTAATGTGCATATTAGTGGGCAAATGAGTAGGGACAAAGTAGGTGTAAAAATTTGAACAAAAATGGCAAAAATGCAACCCTAACTTAGTGCCCGTAAACCCTAGCCTCCACGGCCCGCAGTCGCCTTAGTGCGGTCTGCGGTGCACTGACGCAGTCCGTGTTACTTTTCTATGCGGACTGCGATATTCATTTACTGCAAGTTGACGTGTATCAGTGCGGCCACATTACAATTTATTACGGTCCGCGCTGGCCCACCGCGGCCGCGACCCCATATTGTGCGGATCGCGGTGGGAGATTCAAAGAGTTGTGATTTTGGGCCTTTGCCCAGCGCGGACCGCGGTCGTTTTTATGCGGTCTACGGTGCCTCCATTGCGGCCGCACTCCTTCTTGTGCGGACCGCGGCACATGTTTCTACAAATGTGTTCTTCAACTGTTGTCTGCAATTTTCTTTTCCATTCACCTGTTTCACTGCCTGTGCTTAAACTAACAATGTTAGATGCGTGTATTTGCAGATAATGGTTAAAAAAAGAGGAGGCAAAGGATCACAACAACCCGGTAGAGGTTGTTCCTTCCGAGGGGGTAATGGCAAGAGAATAGCAAAACTTACTCCCTAGGCTCGGGAGAACATCAAAAAGACCCGAAAATTGATAAGAGTTGCTGATAGGGCTGCTTCTCATTCGTCGGGGAGTGAGTATGTGACTTCCAAAGACATCTCCTCAGATTCAGTCCCAACTCATATAACCAACCCCCTCCACCTAGCTGATACCGCTCCAGCATCACCCTCCATCAAAAGACCGGTAAATGTAGTTTCGGATTCATCTGGCGAGTCCATAGCCAGTAGTGGGAACTACTCCACCTCCCCCACAGCTTCATTATCTGGGGAGAGTGCAGGCAAATATGAGGGAGTGAGCCTCATATTGGGGGAATTGCACGAATTAGGAAAGCAGCAGAGGGGGAAGATATATTCGTGAGCCAAGTGGCTTACCACAAGTTTAGAGAGTGGTGGCCGGTGAGGAAGTTGATACCGGAGAAGAGCTTTATTGACACTGACCTCTTACCCCACAACCCTAATGTGCAGAGGGAGTTCAGAACTAAAAGGGGCTGAGAGTTTTTCATGGAGAACTGCATCGATGCTAATGAGCACATGGTCAGGGAATTCTACTCTAATGTGGCTTACATAGTCAAGGATACTAAAGTGACCAAAGTTAGAGACAAAACAGTGTTGTTTGATGGAAATTCTTTGAATGAGTATGTGGGGTTCCGGGATGAAGATGAGTATCTATATCTGGCCAAGTTAGGGATGGGTGAGGAAGTCCATCCTTGGTTGTCCCAGTACTTGGCAATCCCAGATACTATGCCAGAGTGGTTGCAGGTAGGGAGAAAAATATACCTGAAGACCTTTAACTTTGAGGCTCGAGGGTGGTTGACTTTTGTGTGCAGTCGGCTTGACCCTTCTACCCACGATCAGACAATTCCACTTACCCGGGATGTTCTTGTTGCATCTATTATGGCCGGGTACCCTATCAATGTTGGCAATGTGATGACCCATGTGATTTCTGCTGTGGGACAAGAGCATGACCGAAATTACCCTTTTCTCAACACCCTTTCAATGTATTTCTGGGACCCGGAGGTGGAGAAGAAGAGATATGATGTTAAGACCAAGCCAGTGGCTCCTTACTCTTGGTACAGTATGCAGGGTCTGGACAACCCTAAACACAAGAGCTACCAGCCACCTGCCTCTGCCCCAACTGGCCAGTCTGAGGAGCCAGATACGGTAGAGCCTTCTACCGATCCTTCTACCATGCCTGCTGCCACTACAGTTGAGGATTTGCCTCCAGGACCTTCCTCTGCTGCTGGTCCCAGTACTTTAGCTGGCCCAGGGGTTCCATATTCCCGGGCTCATCCCCTCACTGCCCATCAGTTGAGCCAGACATTGGCTAGTTTGAACAACTGGATATCAACTGCGACATCCAAGTTGTCCACATTGTCTTCCACCATTCAGACCCAAGCAGCACCTCAGCCAGCTCAGATTCCTCAGGCCATTGAGGACACTTTGAAGAAGCTCCTAGAGAACCAGGAAAAGATTATGCAGGCACAGGCTACCTTGACTACAGTAGTGGAGTCACATGGCAAGGCTCTGAAGGAGCTTGACAAGGAGCACAAAAAGATGAGGAGATCACGGGCTTCCAAGGATTCTGTGAAACAGCTCAGGACTGATGTGGATAAGCTATAGGCAGACCAGATGCCTCTAGACTTGCTATTCGGGGACCCAGCCCCAGCCCCAGTAGCACCGGTAGCAGAGCCACAGCAGGAGCAGGCACCCAGGCAGCCAAGGAAGAAGAGAAAGCTCCCCAGCACAGCTGATGCAGTTATTGAGGTAGCAGCCCCACATGAGGCCTCCTCTAGTTTGCCGCATACTGCACCTGACATCCAGCTGGTCCAGGAACAGGTCCCAGTCCCAGCAGTTGAGCAGCAGGAGATCGGGAGCTAGACTGAGGTTCTCGCACATACGGAGGACTTGGGAACCACTGATGATCCCATGCAGATAGACCAGGCCCAGGGAGCCCCTATATCCTTTCTTATGACTTTTTTTATCCTTATTGCCAGCTTTTATTCGTGGGGGTGCGCCCTACTTTTTTGTTGATTATCTGGATGATTATATATAGTAGTTGACTCAGTTTATGTTTTTGGTTGATTTTCTATCTGGTATGTATATAACTTTACATTCAGTACTTTTATCATACTTTTTATCTTCCATTTTGGTCTGTTTATAAAGTTAAGTTACATTTTTGTATATATTCACCCCTAGTTGTATATTCTAATCCCCTATTGTAAATATTCATTCTATTTTATATTTTCATATGTTCGTAAAAAAAATTTCATTTTTAGCTTCGTAGATAGGCTCGCAGCCCTTTTGTTTTGTTTTTAGCGTTTTCAATAAGCCCTTGGTTTTCTTAAGGCTACGATTCTTTCTGAGGGTGGAGTATTGTGTGAACTGAGTGGCTTTTCCCGATGATGGATGGCGTGACAACCTTCTTAAGGGTTTGAGTCCGTTTTTGCTTTTTCTCTTATTTTTAGTAGTTTTTGGTTAAGAGTACTTCAAGCATAGCTTCACTTGGGCCTAATACATTTGCCTTTGATCCTATGGTCAAAGACAAGTGGTTGTGTTTAGGATGGTGAAAGTAGTGACCTTGAGACTCTTGAGTTGGCCAAACAAACATCATGTGGTCCTTCGGGACTATTGTGTGCTCAATCGTATCTAAAGTTGTTGTGGGCCCTCAACTCTATGTCTTAAGCAATCCGTGAATGTGTGTGGTGAGAATTGAATTATGAGTCCAAGTCCCGAGCCAATGGTCTAGAACTTGCCCCGAATGTTTGTTGAGGCAAAATTTTGAGTGAAATTTGACTCGAGAAGTGATTATAGGCTCTCCTTGATCCAAATGATAAGTTGAATAATTCTATAGCTTACCAATGAGATAATACCTAGTTAACCCTTTTGAGCTTTGAACCTTCTTCTTTTATGAACCAATGTTACAAGCTTATACCCATTCTAAATTTTACCCTCTCTTGGCACCCACATCTTCCCTTGAGTAATGGCAAAGTCTAAGTTTGGGGGAGAGATAAGAAAGGAAACAAAAAGGGGTAAAAGATACAAAATCAAAAAGAAAAGGAAAGCAATGGAAAAGACAAAAAGAAAGCCCAATGTGGAAGAAAAAAATAAAAAGGGATTCAAATAAAAACAAAAGCGAAAAAGGTATGGAAAAAGTAGAAAAAAGAGAAATATTTTGAACTGCTTAAGAAAGAGTGACAAAGCACTTGAACAAAAACATATCCTACTAACGGTAACAAGAGTATGAATTAATAGTAACAAGAGTATGAGTTGAGTTTGTTTTGAAGTAACACTTAGTTGGAATATTGAGAATGTAAATAATTGGATTAAAGAAATCAAAGTTGTGTCCCCTTCAATGAAGTATAATTTTATCGGTGTTAATATGATATATTTCTAATGGAAGGTCATTTATGATGTGCAAATGATTTTTAATTGACTACCCAATATTTTCTAATAGTTGGGTAGTATTTCCTCTTTTATGATTATTCCAAATATAAAAGAGTTGCAATTAAGAACAATCAATATATGCCAAATTAAACTCACTTATTCCTAAGCGATTCTATTAGACAAGGGTTAACGCCTTGAGTCTTTGATATTTACTCCTACCAAATTCTAATCCACTTTTCCAAGCAAAGCAAGAATTTATGGCACTTGTTAATGTTTGCAACCACCAACAACAAATTAAGAATGAGGAGTAAATAAACATCAACCAACCATTATATATATATTTATGATAAACACCCATTAACATTACACCCATTTAGGGTTCACAACCTTAGTATTTAAAGTTAGCTACCCATGCTAGAATACAAAGTGAAGAGAAAATTTAATGTCATAAAGCTTACAAAGTGAAAGATTCTTCAACCAAAAGCTTACAAAAGTGAAGAATATTAAAGTTTTGTATTCTAGCTCCAATTTCTGACAAGATCATCCCACAAAAACCTAATAAATCTATTTATAGTGTACCAAAAATTGGGACAAAAATAGGACAAAAATGCCCTTTCGGGTTGAATATGCGACCGCATTTCTGTCCGTATTCTTGACATCTCCATCGCAGATTGAAACCCTAGTCTCCAGGCCTTCACCGCATTTATGATTTGCGGTCCGCATTGCAGATATGCGACCGCATTTTGCATCACATTTTGTTCCTTCAGTAGACTCCATGTTTGGTTTGCGGTCAATTCTGCGGCTCACAAACATGTTATGCGATCGCAGATGGGACCGCATTTTTTACGTTGAATTTTTCCCAGCAATTTGTATTGAAATGTGCCGGAGATAAAATCTAAGCAATTTGTATTGAAATATGCGAAATTCTCCGGCACATCAACACCCCCAACTTAAACTCTTGCTTGTCCTCAAGCAACTTCAAACAATACTGTCCTATTCTAGACTCCATTTACAAGACATGAAACAATAGTGACCATGGATGGTGTTTGGTGTTAGTACTACAAGTATTCATCTTCAATTATTTTACCCTTCCTGAACCATCACTATATACAAGGAAAACTAATCAACTTATGAAACTTTGAGCCTCAGACGATTTGACAAAATGCTACCCTCAGCTGCCCTCATTAAAAAGAAAGTCCCAGAATCACAATATTTACAATGACAACAAATAAGGGATGAGTTCACAAATACCCTCACTCTCAGAAAAGAGTTTCAAGTGTTACAACATACCATACCATAGGCTTGCCCTTATTTTAATTTGCCGCTTAATTCTATGAACGCTCGGATGGAGATCCCATAAGGGCTTTTTAAGCTTGTAATGTAGGTTTAGGGAAGGGTTGGATAAGTATTTGGATACAAGTGACTTCATACTCCTTGAACACTACTCACATTTGCCATTCTTTTTGCGCTTTGTTTCTCTTCAACCACATAGCCTCATTGGCATCTAGTTCCCACTCTAGAACCACTGTAAATACTTCTTTAATTCTCTTCAAAACTCCATACTTTATATACATACAGATATTTCTCTCATTTTTTTTCTTTTTTTTTCATGTTTTTTTTCTTTTTGGAGCTTGAATAATTCAATCCACACACTTTGAGGTATGTGATCCTATACTCAATGTACAACCTTACCAATTTTCACTTTGACACCACACCCACAACTTAGGCTTTTAGCCTCATTCTCAATACTCAAGGAGGGACGGGTTCAAAAGAGGGAATGGGAAGGTTTGTAATGAGGTATCCAAAGAAGAGGTTAAAGGCTCAAATGGGGTGACTAGGGATATTAACTGCACAATGGGTGGATTGAAAGGCTAACTAGTTTTCTAAAGATCACAAAGACTGCCTAAGGTCATCTCTCCAATCAAGTGTAATTATTATAAGCATCAAAAAACCAACCGGGCAAGTTCTAGATGGCAGAAGCAAACACAAGAAATATTTACACAAAGAACTCATACACATGGCACACGAACTGTTTGGATCACATAGTTTGAAGCCCTCGAGTCAACACTTGGCAACTCAAAGCTTTCATCATATATACAAGTATAACTCTAGGTAGACATAGAGTCACAGAGCGAGCCTCAAGTTCACACAGTTGATATCTTTTCCTTTTTTTATATATCTATTGAAGGGTATATGCTATGTACAGACACACATGCTTGAGACTAGACAATTACACCAAACAGGTCAAGATGTTTCATTCTACTGTCCTAGTTCTACTATTACACCCTTGAAAAAAAACCCGGCGAAGAAAAACCAAGGGAAATTCATTGTTAATTACTAAAAATGGATAACTATCTACTTATTTTGTTTTTACTTTTCTTTTATACATGCACAAGGGTATCATATTCAGAAAGGTATCATAACTTATGCATTGAAATCACAAAACACTAATATAAACATAATCATGAACTACACAACACAACTTATGTACGAAAATTATACTAACATATACAGAGCACAAAATACACATAAGTGCATAAGTTTGTTTATAACATAAAGGCATATATATGTACAACAGTTGCTAATGTCACAAAAGTACCAACAAGGCTACCACCCCCAACTGAATAGCATGCATTGTCCCCAATGTATAAAAAACAAAAACATAGAGTGTAAGGGGCTCCCTGAGGCGCACTAAGCGCTATGGGAGTCAGTAGCCTGCTCAGTGATGGTGGGGACACTCTCTGATGCTGAAGCTGGGACCGATGAGAGCTCGGTCAGAGGAGGGACCTCGACTGCAGTAGGGATCTCTGGCTGGTCCAGAATTAGAGCTGGAGCTCGGACCTGTGAGCTGCTAGCCTCGCCCACTGATGGCTGATGGCCGATGGATCTGCAGAGGTGGCCAAATATGCTAGCGAATGTTCGATTGCTATCTGAAGTTCAAATTTCTCCACTTCCTCAACTGTCGGGGTAATAATCTACTTGCCCTTCTCCTGAGGGCCATCATCGTCCGAGAATCCTGAACTCTCCTCTTCCTCACACACATATGCCTCCTCATCCCCAGACTCAGTAGATCATCCGGAAACCTCCTTATCAGGAATGTCAATATGTACAGGAAGAGCTGGAGGCTGGGGAGTCCCGGTTGTAGGAGGGGCAATGTCAGTCATAAGTGTAGAGTAATCAAAGCCCAAGTCCGGAGCTGCTGTGCCTGTAGCCTGATCACCATATATGGGAAGGAGGGACGATAGTTCAAACTCCAAGTTCTATATCTTATGGAGCTCGGCCTTCATAGAAGCAACCTCCTCCCTGAGGCCAGGCAACCCACTAACTTCACCGCACTCTATCTTCTCAAACCTTAACTCAAGCTGCTGCAAATGATCCCCATACACTAATTGTTGTTTTTGGAGAGCTGTCACTGAGGATTGCATAAGAGTCAGGGCTTGTTTGATGAGGTTGGGCAAGGTCTTCAAGAGCTGGTCTACCTTGGCATTGGCATGCTGAGCCAGGAGACCAAGCTTCGAGATGGCTGGAATGGCAACAGAAGGCTAAACAGTGGTGGACTGAGAGGCAGGCACTGAAGTAGAAGTGGATGCCACTGTAACCTGAGGAGTCAAAGGAGTCTGAGAGTCGGAAGGCTCTAAAGCAGTTGGATCTTGAATCTGAACCTGTGGTGGGAAGCAGCATTAGTAATACGAGTGATATCAATTTCCTTCGTCTCCTTCCCGATTTTGTCATAGTGTGGCATGAGAGGGACCTTCACAGCTTTACAGAGAGTTGTGATCAGGCAAGGGAATGGAAGTGAAGTGGCATGCTGCTTTGCCCGAATCCCTATCTCTTGGGAGATCAGAGCTCCCACATCAATCTTGATGCCCTCCATCATACATGCAATGAGAAGAGCCTTCTCAATGCCTATGTCTGTCTCGTTTTGGGACGGTATCAGTCTAGAGGTGACAAAGCTAAGCCAGTATCGACCTTCTCTTGTGATATCCTCCTTGTATATCTTGTGCCCATGGTTGATCCAAGCAGGGGTTCCCTTTGCTATCACCGAAACAATCCAAGCACGCTCATTCTCCCTATTTGCAAATTTAGCTTTGTACTCAGCGGTGCCTACGCTCCAGTCAGGGAAGTACAATTCATTTATGGCTTCACTGTCGCAAAACATACTCTTCTCCCAAACAAGGACAGTGTCAATAAAAATTTAGTTACGTTTGTGGTGCGTAGTTCTAGAGGCTCCATATGATGCATAAAATTCCCTCACAAGGTTTTCATTATACTCAGTGGGTGGCTCAGTGAAGCACTCCCATTTCCGTGCTTTTATGTTCTCCAGGATATGGGGATACTATTCTTGCAGCTCGTTCAAGCTCAATTGCTTTTCGGCCAGGATTTGTTGCTTGGTGAGCCCTTATCTGAACAGTTTCCTGGACCCCTCAACCCCAAATCGAAGGTGGAAGTCTTCTCCGCATTTCCGTCTTTCTTCATCCTTTAAATTAACTGAGGCCTGAGCTCCTCCTCATCAGACTGGGAGGGGCTTGGCACATTTGCTTCCGTCCGTGAATGTTTTGCTTATGATGCCTGTCGACTGGAGGAAGCCCTTTTAGATGCAGAGGCTGCATGTTTCTTGGGATCCATATCTGCACAATGGTGAAGTATGAGTGACAACATAAGCAACACAGAGAAGAAACAGAAGAATTCAAAGGAAATGATGGAAATGCGACATGCTTTGCGATCGCATAACCACAATGCGAACCACAAAAGCATCGCAAATTTGTTTGGGCTGTATGGGTCTCAGTCTGCGATAGGTTATGTGATCACATAACCAATATGTGGACCGCATAACCATAGTAGAATTGATTTGCTCACAACATACATAACAAAATGCGATCGCAAACTCCACGGCAAAGTGGGGAATGCGATCGCAAAACTGCCGCAAATGGCTAGGTTCATAATTGGGGTGTCTGTTTCAGTTTGCGGTAACTTTGCGGGATACATATCAATTATGCGACCGCAAACGTCACCGCATTTCATCATCGTCCTCAGGAGACCTAGTGTTAAAATATACGGCCAAAATATGGACCGCATTTTGACTTTGCGGGTCGTAAATGCCTTCGTCTTCAAGATTCAAACCATCACTTCAACAATGGAGGTCCTATTTCCTTCTACCCATTACCCCAAATATATCTCCTACCCAGAAGAGACCATGCTATGGGAGAATATTACCAAAAAGTAGCACACAATCACACTTTTGCAGAACGAGAATGAAAGAGAACACAAACATGATTCTTGAACAGGAAGATTGGGGAATGGGTACATACCAGTGAGGCTGAGCGTACAAACTATAGAGAAGGGGAGTGGGATTTCGTTGCTTGAACGATTCTATGACTAGCCGTGCGTATTTGCCCCCGTTGTTTACTTCCCTGTTCTTTTTGTTTTTTTTTTCTTTTGTGTTTCTTTTGTTCTTTTTACTTTTTATTTGTTTTTGTTTTGTTTTGAATGAGTGAGAGATAAGAGAATGCGACCACTTACCTATCAGATTTGAGATTTGGAGGGCACCGCATAACACACTATACGACCGCATATGTGTTATGCGGTGGGTTCAAGTGAGATGCTGAAGAGCCAGAAGTATGGTACACAATGTGGTCGTAGAAGTGAAATCCGCATAGTGCACCACCCCGTCGCATTCTGACAATCAATTTTAGCCAAACTCACTGTTTGGGATTGCGAACAAAATGCGGTCCACATATCTAAAATGTGACTGCATCTTTGCAGCAAACTTCACACCGCGATTTTTCTTACCTTTCTAATGCATTCCCACCGAGTGTTGTGATCTTCTGAATTCCCTGCACTCTAACACACACTTTGAATTGCTCAAGTAAATCTATCTATCAAAAATTTAAAATTTAAACAATAAAAAGTGTGTTACCACACATGGGTTGCCTCCCATGTAGTGCTTGATTTAACGTCGCAGCACGACGAAGTTGGTGTTCCTTTGGATTCACTCAATGGCCAGGCATGGACCATCTTTGTGAGCCAGTTACTCCACCAAATATTTTTCTCCATCTGTGCCCAAGTAATGCTTAACTCGCTGGCCATTCACTTTGAAGGTTCGGAGCCTATCTTCCGATTCTAGCTCCACCGCTCCAAAAGGAGAGACATTTACCACTTTGAACGGACCGAACCATTTTGATTTTAGTTTGCCCGGAAACAATTTGAGCCTTGAGTTAAAGAGCAAAACCCAGTCACCCGACTTAAACTCCCTTTTTAAGATCTTTTTGTCATGGACAAACTTCATCCTTTCCTTATACACAGCTGCACTTTCATATGCATGGAAATGGAATTCCTCCATTTTATTGAGTTGTGTCAACCTCAAATTTGCAGCTTCAGCCCAATCCAAGTTCAACCTTTTCAGAGCCCACATGGCTTTGTGTTCCAATTCTACGGGTAGATGACAAGCTTTGCCAAAGACTAATCGATACGAAGAAGTACCAATAGTTGTCTTGTACGCCGTGCGGTATGCCCACAATGCGTCATATAGCTTCCTTGACCAGTCTGTCCTGTTTGCATTAATAGTTTTTTCTAGAATGCTCTTGATCACTCGGTTGGAAACCTCAACTTGACCACTAGATTGGGGATGATAAGGTGTGGCCACCTTGTGCTTGACGCCATACTTTTCTAGTAGCCCAGTGAAAGCCTTATTACAAAAATGAGACCCACCATCACTAAGAATGGCCCTAGGAGTGCCAAACCAAGTGAATATGTTTTTCTTCAAGAATGCGGTCACACTTCTTACCTCATTGTTAGGCAAAGCAATTTCTTCAACCCATTTGGACTCATAGTCCACAGCTACCAAGATATATTTCATCCCACAAGAGCTCACAAATGGACCCATAAAGTCAATTCCCCACACATCGAAGATTTCTATCTCCATCACAAAGTGCATAGGCATTTCATGCCTCTTGGAGATTGATCTTTGCCTTTGACATTGGTCACAAGCCTTGACCATTTGATTGGTATCATGATAGATTTTCAGCCAATAGTAACCACATTCAAGCACCTTGGCCGTCGTTTGATTTCCCCCATGATGACCCCCAACCGGCGATTCATGGCATGCTTTTAGAATAGGCATAATTTCTTCTTCTGGAACACATCTTCGGATGATGTTGTCGGCACAAATACGGAACAAGTATGGCTCTTCCCAATAATATTGCCGACAATCTCTCAAGAACTTCTTCTTTTGATAGGACTCCAAATCCTCTGGGATAAGGTCAATATCGGCATACCAAGGAGAAAAAGTGCTAGATAATGCCAAGATGTGTTCATCCGGGAATTCATCATTGATCTCAAGATCTTCCTTTGGCCTCCCTGCTTCTTCAAGCCTTGATAAATGATTCGCCACTTGATTTTGAGTTCCCTTGCGATCCTTGACCTCGAAGTCAAACTCTTGCAATAATAAAACCCATCGAATCAACCGTGGATTTGCATCCTTCTTTGCCATGAGGTGGCGAAGAGTAGCATGATCCATGTACACTATCACCTTGGATCCCAACAAATAGGCCCGGAACTTCTCAAAGGCATAAACAATGGCAAGAATCTCTTGCTCAGTTACCGTGTAATTCATTTGCGCCCCATTGAGTGTCTTGCTTGCATAATAGACCTGGTGGAGAACCTTGTTGTGACGTTGGCCAAGCATTGCTCCAATAGCTACACAACAAGCGTCACACATGAGCTCGAAAGGAAGAGAACAATCGGGTGTGACAATAATAGGTGCCGTGGTGAGCCTTTGCTTCAATTCCTCAAAATCTTTGAGGCATTTCTCATCAAACACAAATTTGGCGTCTTTCTCAAGGAGTTTGCAGATAGGATTTGCAATTTTGGAAAAATCCTTGATGAACCGCCTATAAAATCCGGCATGCCCTAAGAAACTTCGAACACCTTTGACGGAAGTAGGTGGAGGAAGCTTGGAAATAATCTCTGTCTTATCTTGGTCAACCTCAATACCATGTTTTGAAATTTTATGCCCCAATACGATGCCTTCATCCACCATGAAATGGCATTTCTCCCAATTTAGCACAAGGTTGGTTTCCTCACATCTCTTAAGCACTTGTTTAAGATTGTTAAGACAATGCTCAAAAGAGTCACCTACTACCGAGAAGTCATCCATGAAGACCTCTAGAAAATCCTCCACCATGTCGGAG
>MDKF010082386.1:0-14856 GCA_026770625.1 Nicotiana glauca | reverse complement strand
TATATTAAGGTAGAGGAAGTCTAGGCGAAGCTATGGTGTAATTTTGGGTCAGTTTGGCATACTTTGTGTTCGCCGAAGTAGGGTTCCGACGACACAAAATGCTATATTCGAGAGATTAGGGAACGATTCGAAGAAAAAAACTCATGGGAGTGGAAAGAGGATGGTGAGGGCTATTTGTGGTGTTAATTTGGTGAGCATCGGCGTTATTAGCGATTCCCGCCGGCGAGACAGTCCGGCGAGAGTTTGTACGAGGAAGGAGACGACTTCTGTATCTAATGTCTTAACAGAGACGATATATACATCAAACGTATGTATAATGTCTCTTCAGTTCCCAGCCGTTGGATCAGATGAATTAGACGGTCGAGATTTAATAATCCAAACGACGTCGTTTTGTTTAATTGACGCTTTAGTCTCGTCCGTTTGATCAAGCGAGATGGACGGCTGTGATCACTTGACTTAAACGACGTCGTTTTATTTAATTAGGCACCGTTTCATCTGATCCGTTGATTAGCTGAATCAATGGCCCAGATTGCTAAAGCCTAAACGGCGTCGTTTGGTTGTGAGGCTGGTTGGCGAACTGGACCCAGAATTGGGCCTGTTCCGTGTTCATTACAAATATTTCTTAATTGGCCCAAATTTTGTATTGTATTTGTATTTTAGTATTTTACTTTATTTTTGTATTTTTTAATTTTGTATTTATTATATTATTTTCTGATGTATTTTATTATTTATTATTATTATTTTATATTTATTTTCCGAATTTCCTAGTGTTTGTTCTATAATTTTTAATGGCATTTTCCTAATTAATTCCCTTTTTATCTTCATTCATCCAATTAACCAACACTGGTATTTCACACGAGTCACAAATATTGTAACCAAAAGTTATTTATTTTGATCTTGGAATTCTTTTACTTGGGGTAAAAATCACGTGCTCACAAGAACGATACTAAAAAATCGTTTCATCAAATTTAAGAAATCAAGGCACTTTCTTCATTTAAAACCAGTGACCTTTCAAGCAACAAATCATACGAACTATAAAGAGTTCCGGTTCTATTAGCACACACAAATACCACTGATGATGTTCGGCCCGATCCAATATAAAAGTAAATTGTGCACTGCCGAGGGTCGAACGGTCCGAACTATAGATGCATCTACTAACTTGCCAAGGCAAACGGCTTGCTCCCATGAGAGTAATGGAAATAGTCACCCCGCTCGCAGAATATACTTACGATGCGGTTAAATATAAATATAACGTAATGTTCCCTCAATTTTATTCAAATAATAATGTACTTGAAACCTTTGAAATCATGAAATCCTCATCTTAGTTCCATTCAATTCAAATCAACCAATATATTCATATAGCGGTACCCGCAAAGTATGGTGTAAGCCTAGAACTACCCGGACTTAACATGAATAGTAGCTACGTACGGACTTTTTTCACTTCGTGCGTACATATCTATGAAAAAAATTTCCTCTTACAAGGTAGAAAAGAGACTTACCTCGCTTCAAATCCTACTTCTAAACTCAAGAATGCGGTCAAACCCTCAAATCGGAGTCGAACAATCCAAAACTATTCAAATAATGTAAAAACCAATCATCATAGGTTCAAAAGTTCATATCCTAACTATTAAAGTGATTTTCCAACCCCAAAGGCAAGATTCCTAGTATTCACCCTCGGGCCCATGTACTCGATCCTGGAAATTGTTTAGAGAAGTTGTTACCCATAACCTAAGGAACATAAATATATAATTATCACTAAGTTTTGTGGTCAATTTCATGTTGAAAATCTCATTATTGCCAAACCCTAGGTTTTCCTCTAATTCCATGATTTTCACTAATCTTTACATGTTAATCTACCCAAAATCTAAGTATTTAACTCACATATAGTAGGAATTACTTACCTCCAAAATCTTGGTGAAAACCCCCTCTCAAGAAGCTCTAAAATCGCCCAACAATAGAGTAAAAATGAGTCAAAAACGCCCAAGGCCCGAATTAAATGATGGCCATTGCCTTCAGCAATTTTCGCACCTGTGGTCATGGGCCGCACCTGTGCCCTCGCATCTATGAACAATGGTCTGCTCCTGCAAAATTGACCGGGCCAGCTGGGGCTGCTTCTGCGGAAGGCCCTCCGCTTCTACGGTTTCGTTGCTGCGGAGGAGGGGCCGCATCTGCGGTTCTGGGCTGCCCATCCTTGGCCTCATCTGCGAGTCAAGGCTCGTACCTCCGAGATTGCACCTGTGGCTGACCAACCGCAGGTGCGGTTATGACAGAAGCTGGGGCTTCACGGCTTGCTCAATTTTTTGACCTAGTCCGAGTCTCTTTCGATTGACGCTCGGGGCCCCTCGAGGCGCCGCCCAAACATACGCACAAGTTTGGAATGATAAAATAGACACGCTCAAACCGTCGAAATGCCCGAAACAGCATTAAAAATAATAATCACACTATAAAACTAATTGAATCAAACATATGAACTTTAAGTTCGTCAATTTACTTCTAATGTGCCGAAACCGTTATACTACTCGGATTGACACCAAATTTTGCGTGCAACTCTAAAATAATATTACAGAACTATTTCCCGTCGAAATCATGTTCGGACCTCGATAACATCAAAACCCACTCTAAACCAAATTTAAAGAACTTCTAGAAACCTTCAAGAACTAACTTTCACTGTTATGCACCAAAACGCTCCCGGATCATCCAAAAACCAATCTGAACATATGTCCAAGTGTAAAATCATCATACAAACCTATTGGAACTGTCAAATCCCGATTGCGATATCGTTTACCAAAAATATTGACCGAAGTCAAACTTGGCCTTTCAGACTAACCTTAAGGAGTCAAGTGTTCCGATTTCAATCCAAATTCTTCCAAATCCCGAACCAACCATCCTCGTAAGTCATAAATCAGTAAAAACAAGTACAGGAAGTTTTATTCAGGGAAAAGGGGTACTAGAAAGAAAATTGATCGGTCAGATCGTTACAGACTCCTACCATATGCACATTCTGCAAAGATGTGATCCCTGGTTTCTGGTGCTTGATTGCAAAAGTAGCATGTATCTTCCGCTTATATTCCCCAGTTCTTCAATCTGTCAGCAGTGAGCAATCTTCCCTAATTTTTTAGCCACATTGTGAAGATTACGTTTAGTCGTGCTTGATTTTGATACATTAAACATTTCCATGAGACTTTAGGCAGCTCTCTTAACAGTTGCAAGTAATCCTGCTTGATTACATTCGTTCAGTATGCTTGGCTATTGTTGATGCCATCAATATTACCCCTTACTCCAAATCTTTTCCTTACCATCCAAGATACTTGTTTTGGTGCTTCCATGATGGCAATCTTTTTAAGAATTGATTCCTTCAAAAAAGTTTAATGAAAAATATAAACATTTGATTCAAAAAAATTGAATGAAGTTGTCAAAAAAATAAAATAAATATACACAAAGAAGGAAAAACCTCAACCAACGGGTAGGTATATTTACAAATTAACGAGAGGTGAAAACTTTTATTTGCTCACTCATTTGATAAGCATTAACTAGATTTAGATAAAATTGAAACCTTGTATATATGTTAATTATAAAAGTTATATATATTATATATGCTATTATATGAAGAACAAAATTCCAATACAAAATGTTGATCGACTTTTTTTTTTGGTAATTTGTTGATCGACTTTATATCCTTCATAAGTTTAATGTGTATGTTGGATTGAATTGTAATAGCAACTTATAGCTAAAAACTTAAGTATTTGACCTCTTTATTTGCATAAAAATTTACTAAAAGAAAATAATCATCTTTGTTAAAAAGTGACATTAACTTTTAAATGTTTTATTATTTCCTAGTATGATTATAGCATTACAAATGTAGTAAATTTTCTTTTCAATTTTTTAAGTTATTGCTTGAAATTTCAAGTTTTAACTTTGACTAATATTTCAGAACTTTAAATTAAACTATTCAAATTTTTATATCTACCAATAAAGTTTTTGATAATAAGAATCAAGGTAGTGTATTGACACAAATGACTAACTCGGATGAAATAAATGGATCACTTAAGCACATCATTTTTTATTAAAATAGCAATATTTTGGGGGCCTTAATTCTTGGCGGCCTAAAGCATAAGCTTTAGTGGCCATACCCTTGAGTTGGCCATAATAGCCATACCCTTGTGGTGGCTAACTATATCTCCTTCTTTGATGGTGAAAAGAATAATTATTTGTGAAACATAAGGAATCTAATCATGATTAGTATTTTGAGCTTAGTTATTAACTTTATTCTATGGTTGATAGGTTTTGACTACTTTTAATCTAATTATCATGTAGGAGCTATTATCATACTTTGTATGATATACCTAATTGTATATTCCCGGGAGATTGCTTATCACCTTAGCATAATTGAGACGCCCAACTTCTATGTCTATAAGAGTCAAAACTTGATTTTCTTGCATCATGTTGTATTTTGTAAGAAACATAATCCTAATTTTAAAGTTTTTTGGTTTTAATTATTTGCAAATTTAGCTCTTAACATTCATATTTATTTTGTAGGTCAAAGTGTTAGTGATGCTAGTGAGTGAAACATGACAGACAAAAGGGGGGGAAAGCTTTAGCAGAAAATGTGAATTGACTTTAGGAATTTTACAATGAAACCTATACTTATATGGTCGTCGTAGGTCTGGCTTGATGATAGGACGTAACAAATTTGGGGATGTCCTTGGGTAAAGGCTTCCCTAATGGTGCAGAGGATCTGGTCTTTGGTATTAATGGTTATCTTAAAATCTATTATTTCTAGGAAAGTTGAGTCATGAAGTTCAAAATTGTAATGTAGATCGTTAAGGAACTAATTTTGAGATTTGTATTCAAGTAATTCACCCCTATCTCTTTTCTTCTCCATTTGGTCTTAACTAGAAATCAGGGTAACTTATGTCCTTGGTGCTGTTGTCCGAACTTCTTTCCAGAGTAATGTTTGTCATAATATCAAAAGAAACACTTTAATTATCACGATCCGAAATTCTCACACAAAGGACCGTAATGACACATAACATTTCACTTTCTAGGCAAGCCAACATTAGAACAAATCATTTATTTTTTAATAGTTTAATTTAAATAATGAGAACGAACTAAAATAACTGTAATGGCCCAAAGTGAGGTACGGAAGCTATAAGAACAAAAATGTCTGATACAAACCTAGACCCGGTGTCAGAAGTGTACGAGCTACTAGAATAGTACAAACAAGGGTCTAAAATAAATATAAAGTTGTCTGAAGGAAAATACACAGCTAAATAAAAGGGAAGGAGACTCTAGGAATTGCGGGCACTGAGAAGTTGTACCTTAATTCTTCACAAGCTGGCCAATCGGAGCACGCTAATAACCGCCTCTAGGACCGACTCCAAAATTTGTACAAGAAGTGCAAAGTGTAGTATGAGTACAACCGACCCCATGTACTCTATAAATGCTAAGCCTAACCTCGACGAAGTTGTGACGAGGCTTAGTAAGATCACTTACAATACAACCTTTATGTTGTATATAATAAAAATATGAGAAGAAAGTATGGAACAGAATAAGAGTAGCTGAAGACAATAGCTAAATCCTCAAAGAAAAACCAGCGAGGATTAGAATTACCAATCCTTAGAGTTCCATATAAAACATAATGAGAACCAACAAAGTACAGAAGAATAGAAGCACATAGATTGTTGCGGTGCGCAACCCGATCCCACCGAACAACACAATCCCCCCTTATTCCACCGCAACAATATCACAATCATAAAAAAAAAAAAAAAAAAAAAAAAAAAAAAAAAAAAAAAAAAAAAAAAAAAAAAAAAAAAAAAAAAAAAAAAAAAAAAAAAAAAAAAAAAAAATATATATATATATATATATATATATATATAAAATCTCAAAATTATATGTTGCGGCATGCAACACTATCCCACCATATAATAAAATCAGTATCATAATTCACCCTTATTTAATATGTTGCGGCGTGCAACCCGATGCCACCATATCAGTACAAATTTACCCTTATTCCACCCTATCAATCCACTCTTATTTCACCTATTGCAGCGTACAACCCGATCCCACCATATTCGTACCAAATATTCAATGAGCACAATCAATCAATAATTTAAAGCACAAGAACCTCTATGATCGATGAGTACAAGGCTGGGTCATAACGGAACCTGTGTACAACATGGGAATTCACATATGTAATACTACACGGCAAGACAAGTCCAATAAATGACAATACGAATGTGCAAGTAAGTCAGTTAAGGCAAATAGCAGCGAGTCATAAAAGCATGAAAAGGTCTAACATTGTTAACAGGAGAAATAATGATTACCATGAAGCAATTAAGAATGAAGGCATTTAGAGCATATAACAGTTAAGACAGGGAAGGAGACAATTAAGGAAAAGCGAAAAATCAGGGAAATAAGTAATTCGGCGGCATATAAGCACTCGTCACCTCGCATATACGCTGAAACACATGAAATTCATATAGCACATAGTCCGAGCATTCTGAATTCCCTCAAATCAAGGTTAAACTCAACTGTTACCTCATTCTGCAGTCAACTCAGAGCTCTACCGAGGCCTTTCCCCTAGAATCCGCTTCCAAACCACTCGTATCTAACTAAAATTGACTCAATTATATCAAATATTTCTAAAAATCAATTACAATGCGTAAATTTAGAATTTCCAAACTTTTCCCCAAAAAGTCAAAAATCGACCTCGAGTCCGCTTGGTCAAAACCCGAGGTTCAGATCAAAATCTATTTGGCCATTCACCCACGATCCTGATTATGTATTTATTTCGTAATCCGACCTCAAATTGAAGTCTAAATCCCTAAGTTGCAAAAAAAAATATAATTCTTCCAAAATTCCTAGTTTTCTACCATGGAAGAACAAGAATAGGGCTAAAAATTAATGGGTGATGTAAGAAATGGAAGAAAATAAATGTAAAAACATATGAATTGATGTTGAGTTTTCTCTTCAAATTCGTCCCTAGGTCGAGCTCTAATGGCACGGTCATGAAAAATGGGAGAAATCTGGATTTTGAAATATTTAAAGGTCTGGGCGTCAGGCCTTCTTCGTGTTCGCGAAGGGCCTACCACGTTCGCGATGTGCAGCAGCCTAAGTAGCCTTCGCATTTTCGAGTCCTCCCATGCGTATGTGAAGGTTGTTCCCCATGTCCTCGCATTCGCGATCCAATGCTCGCGTTTGCGTAGAAGAAACGACTGTCCCTTCTCCCAGGTCCATAAAGCTACGCGCTCACGAGAAGCTAGTCGCGTTTGCGGAGGGTAAAAACCCTACACTCCGCGTTCGGGACACAAATATTACGTTCCTGATGAAGAAAATCCCACCCAGCATATCTCACTCTTCGCGATCGCGAGAGTACCTTCACGATCGCAAAGAAGGAAACCTGATGACAGCTGAAGCTGAGAAAAAAAAAACTAGATTTTCTAAGTTCCAATCATCCGTAGCCTATCTGAAATTCACCCGAGCCCTATGGGCTCCAAAAGAAATATACACACAAGTCTAAAAACTCATACGAACTCGCTCGTGCTGTCAAAACATCAAAAAAATTCCTAGAACTACGAATCGGACACCAAATCAAATGAAAATTTCAAGAAAACTTAAGAACTTCTATTTAAAAGCCGAGCGTCCGAATCATGTCAAACCAACTTCATTTCTCATCAAATTTGACAAACAAGTCATAAATATAGTGATGGACCTATACCAACAAATTCAAACATTGGTCAATTCTTTTAAATCACAAAACCTTTAAACTTTTAATTTTCGACAAAATGCGATAACTTGAGCTAGAGACCTCCGAATTCGATTACGGACATATGCCCATATTCCAAATCATGATACGAACCCACCTGGACAGTCAAAACATAGGTCCGGATCTGTTTGCTCAAAATATTGACAAAAGTCAACCCAAATAGATTTTAAAGGCAAAATTTCGTACTTTATCAATTTTTAACATAAAAGCCTTTCAAAAAAAGACCCGATTCACACGCATATGGAGGAAGCCTAAAATGTGATATTTGGGGTTTCAAAATATTAAGGTCTAAATTTCTATATGACCTTTCGGGTCATTACATCCTCCACCTCTAAAATAATTGTTCGTCTTAGAATGGACATAGAAAAGTACCTGGACTGGTGAAAAGGTGTAGATATCTACTTCTCATGTCCAACTCGGACTCCTAAGTAGTTTCCTTAACCACCTAACCTCTCCAGTACACTCGAACTAAAGGATAACGCTTAGACCTCAACTGTCAAACCTGCCGGGCTACAATTGCCATCGGCTCTTCCTCGTAAGTCAAATACTTGTCCAACTGGACTGAGCTGAAATATAATACATGGAAAGGATCAACGTGATATTTTTGGAGCATGTACACATGGAATACTGGATGAACTGCTGACAAACTAGCTGGCAATGCAAGCTTGTAATCCACCTCACCCATTCTCTGAAGAATCTCAAAAGGTCTGATATACCTAGGGCTCAACTTGCCCTTTTTCCGAACCTCATCACACCCTTCATGGGTGAAACTTGGAGCAATACCTACTCTCCGACCATGAATGCAACATCACAAACTCAATGGTCGGCATAAATCTTCTGCCTATACTGAGCTATGCGAAGTTGTTCCTGGATAATCTTGACCTTATCCAAGACATCTTGTACCAAATCTATACCCAACAATCGAGTCTTCCCTAGCTCGAACCATCTAATTGGACATCGGCACCTCCTCCTATTTAATGTCTCTTAGGGAGCCATCTGAATGCTTGACTGGTAGTTATGGTTGTAAGAAAACTATGTAAATGGCAAGAATTGATCCCACGAACCCATAAAATCTATAACACAAGCGCGTAGCATATCCTCCAATATTTGAATAGTGCGGTCAGACTGTCCATCCGTCTAAGGATGAAATCTTATGCTCAACTCAACTTGCGTGCCCAACCCACGATGTACTGCCCTCCAGAAGTGCGAGGCAAACTTCTTACCTCGATCAGAAATGATAGACACGGGCACACTATTAAGACGACCGATCTCGCGGATGTCAATCTCAGCCAACAGCTCTGAGGAATAGGTAATCGATCTCGCAATGCATATGAAATCACCCTACCATCCTGCATCAATACTACACCAAGTCCAATACGAGATTCATCACAATATACCGTGTAATATCTTGAACCTATGGGCAACACCAACGTTAGCGTCGTAGTCAAAGCAGTCTTGAGCTTCTGAAAGATCGCCTCACACTCGTTTGAACATCTAAATGGGGCATCCTTCTGGGTCAACCTATTCAATAGGGCTTCTATAGATGATAACCCCTCTAGAACCGATGGCAATATCCCACCAAACCCAAGAAACTCTAGATCTCTGTAGCTGAAGTGGGTCTAGGCCAATTCTGAATTTCCTCAATCTTCTTAGGATCGACTTTTATGCCCTCTGCCGATACTACGTGCCCCAAGAAAGCTACCGAGTCCAATAAAGCTCGCACTTTGAAAACTTGGGATAAAACTAGCTATCTCTCAAGTTTTGAAGAACTATCTGGAGATACTGCTCGTGCTCCTCTCGACAGCTGGAGTAGATCAAGATATAACCAATAAACACAATCATAAAGGAATCCAATTAGGGATTGAACACCCGGCTCATCAAATCCATAAATGTTGTTGGGGTATTTGACATCTCAAATGACATCACTAGAAACTCAAATGCCCATATCGAGTCCAAAAAGTTGTCTTAGGAACATCGGATGTCATAATCCTCAACTGATGGTAGCCAAACCTCAAATCAATCTTCGTAAACACCTTGGCACCCTGAAGATGATCAAATATGTTACCAATCCTCAGCAATGGATACTTGTTCTTGATGGTGACTTTGTTCAACTGCCAATAATCTATGCACATCCTCATCGACCCATCTTTCTTCTTCACAAACAACACAGGCACACCCTAGGGCGAGACACTTGGTCTATTGAAGCATTTATCAAGTAAATCTTGCAACTGCTCCTTCAATTCTTTCAACTCTGGCGGGGCCATACGGTATGGTGGAACAAAAATAAGTTAAGTGTCCAGAGGCAAGTTAATACAGAAGTCAATATCTTTGTCGGGTGGTATTCTCGGCAGATCTGCAGGAAACACCTCTGAAAACTCACGAACAATTGGTACTGAATCCATGGAAGGAACATCCGCACTAAAATCGCGTACATAAGCCAAATAAGTTGGACACCCCTTCTCGACCATATACCGAGCCTTTACATAAGAGATAACCATACTGGTAGAATGTCTAGGAGTCCCCCTCCACTCTAATCAAGGCAACCCCGACAAGGCTAAGGTCACCGTCTTGGCATGACAATCCAATATAGCATGATAAGGTGACAACCAATCCATACCCAAGATCACGTCAAAATCTACCATATCGAGAAGTAGATTATCTACGCTAGTCTCAAGAATCCCAATGGTAACCACACACGAACGATATATATGATCTACAATAATAGAATCTCCCATAGGTGTAGACAGATACACACGGGCACTCAAAGAATCATGAGGGAGAACCAGATATGAAGCAAAATAGGATGACTCATAGAAATAAGTAGATCCCGGATCAAATAGAACTAAAGCATCTCTATGGCAAACTGCAATAATGCTTGTGATAACAGCATCAGATGACTCAGGCTCAGGCCTGGCTGGGAAAGCATAACATCAGAGCTGGGCCCCACCACTATGAACTACATCTCTAAGACGACGTCTAGCTAGCTGGCCTCCACCTCTAGAATCCTGACCTACACATCTAGCGGCCTGACCTCCACCTCTAGCGGCCTAACCTCAACCTCTAACTGCCTAACCCCTGCCTCTAGTTGGCTGAGCAGGCGATGGTGCAACCGGTGACGGAACCATGGCACAAAAACTCTATTGTGGTGTGCCACCCAATAATCTCGGATAGGTCCTCCTGATATTCCCAAAACCACCACACTCAAAACATTTATCCTGGTGTTGTGGCTGCTGAAACTGAGACTTACCCAAACGGTAGGATAACCACGGTGATAACTCTGGATTGTAGGTGCACTGATAGGAGCTGATGGTACACTATAGGCTGGCTTCCCATAATAAGGCACATAAGGACCACGACCCCAGAAACACTATGGGAGGCCTGAAGCGCCGACTGGAATAGCCTAGGAGGATGGCCCCTGCCAAAAGTACCCCTACCTCGAGATGAGGCACCTCTAAACCACCAGAATGATGAGACCTCTTATCAGCCCCATTCCCTCTCTCTTGTGCAAGAGCCATCACGATCCGCCTGGCAACATTAGCAGCCGTCTGAAAAGAAATTTCACCCCCGGTCTCCTTGGCCATATGTAGCTTGATACTGTGAGTGAGTCCATCAATAAACCTCCTCACCCTTCTATCTCTCTCTCTCTCAGTAGGAATTAGAAGAAGAGAATGAAAAGCTAGGTCCACGAAACGGGTCTCGTACTTAGTGACTGACATATTTCCCTACTGCAGACGCTCAAACTGCCTGTGGTAATCCTCCCTCGGTGTGATAGGAAGGAATTTCTCAAGAAATAGCTGAGAGAAATGGTCCCAAGTAAGAGCAGGCGATCCAGCTGGTCTGGTGGATACATAATCCTTCCACCATCTCTTGGCAGAACCCGTCATCTGAAACACAACAAAATTGACCCCATTGGTCTCAACTATACCCATGTTCCGCAGCACCTTATGGCAGTGGTCAAGATAATTTTGTGGGTCCTCAAAAGATGAACCACTAAAGTGAACTGGGAAGAGCTTGGTAAACTTGTCCAATCTCAATAAGCACTCTAAAGACATGGTAGACCTATCATCGACATGTGCCGCAACAACTGGCTGAACTACCCCAACTAGTGGGGTTGCTGGTGTTTGATACTGGGAATCCATCTGCTCCGAAGTAAGAGTAGCGGGAGTTTGTGCTCATCCCCCAGCCTGAGAGACAGCGGGTGCCATAGGAAATGTACCGGCTTGGGCCACACTCTCCATAAGGCCCACCAAATAGACTAAAGTGTCCTGAAGCACAAGGGCAACGATGAACCCCTACATGACCGGAGTTGGTCCAATGGGTGCAGTCTCAGCTGGAACCTCCTCATCGAAAACTACACGAGGATCCACCGCTAGTGTTGTTGCTCTAGCTCTAGGCTGAGCTCTGCCCCTCCATCGGCCTCTGGCGTGACCTCATCCTCGACCTCTGCCCTTCATAGTAGCTACTGCTGGGGGCCCCGGCTACTGTCCAGTTGAAGATATGGTACGTGTCCTTACCATCTGCAAGAGATCAAGAATAAAAGAGTTAAATCACTAATGGTAGAATAAAATCTCACGACAGAGAAGAATAAAAGTGAAATTGTTACTAAACTCCATAGCCTCTGGAATATAAGTACAGACGTCTCTGTACCGATCCGCCAGACTCTACTAAGCTTGCTCGTGACTCATGAGACCTATGCAACCTAGTTCTCTAATACCAACTTTTCACAACCCAAAATTCCCACCCTCGAGATCGTGATGGAGCCTAACATTTCACTTGCTAGGCAAGACAACATTAGAACAAATCATCTATTTTTCAATAGTTTAAATTAAATAATGAGAAAGAACTGAAATAACTGTAGTAACCCAAAGTAAAGTGCGACAGCTATAACAATGAAAATATTCAATACAACCTTGGACCTAGTATCAAAAGTGCACGAGCTACTATAATAGTACAAACAAGGGTCTGAAATAAACATAAATATGTCTGAATCAAGATACACAACTAAAAATAAAAAGAAAGGGGACTGTAGGAGCTGCGGGCACTGAGAACCTGTACCTCAAGTCCCCACAAGCTGGCCAATCCGAGCACGCTAATAACCGCCGTAGGGACCGACTCTAAAATTTGCACAAGAAGTGCAGTGTGTAGTATGAGTACAACGACTCCATGTACTCCTTAAGTGCAGAGCCTAACCTCGATGAAGTAGTGACGAGGCTAAGGCAGGTCACTTACACTACGGCCTATATGCAATATATAATAAAAATAGGAGAAAAAAGTACAGAACAAAATAAGACAAGTAACTGAAGACAATAGCTAAATCCTTAAATAAAAACTAGTGACGATCAGAATTACCAATCCTTGGAGTTCCGTATAACAAGAACCAACATAGTGCAGAAGAATAGAAGCACAAAGGTTGTTGCGGCGCGCAACCAGATCCCACCGAATAGCACAATCATCCCTTATTCCACCGTAATAATATCACAATCATAAATAATAAATATATGTTTCGGCGTGCTACCCGATCCCATCGAACAGCACAATCCCCCTTATTCCACTATAACAATATCACAATCATAAATAATTAATATATGTTACGGCGTGCAACCCGATCAAACCACAATTGACTCAATAATATATGTTGAAACACATGAAATTCACATAGCACATAGTTCGATGGTTCCTAATTCCCTCAAATAAAGGCTAAACACAATACTTACCTCACTTCGCAATCAACTCAGAGCTCTACCGGGGCCTTTCCCCTAAAATTCACCTCCAAACCACCGGTATCTAACTACAATTGACTCAACACAAACAACAACAACAACAACTATCCAGTACAGTCCCACAGGGTGGGGTCTGGGGAGGGTAATATGTACGCAGGCCTTACCCCTACCCGATAGGGCAAAGAGATTGTTTCCAATCGACCCTCGGCGCAGGAGCAAGAAAAGAGAAAACAAAAACAAAAACAAAAACAAAAACAAAAACAAAAAAGCATTAGTGACTCCAGCATAAATCACATGAACAGTAGTGTAAACATAGGCCATAAATAACCTGGCATATAGAAGGAAAAAAACAACAGCAAGAGTAAAAGGCATTAGAAACTCTAGGGGAAATCACAGAAATCCTTACAAAACCATAAGCCAAAATTAAAAAGGCATGCAATACACTACTCCAAGCCTATATGGGAAACCTCCCCCCCCAACCCCCGCCCTACCCAGGGGAAGGAAAGCAAGAAAATACTAGAAGCCCCTATCCTACAACCTCGATACTAGACCTCCATACTTTCCTATCAAGGGCCATGTCCTCGGAAATCCGCATTATAGCCATGTCCTGCCTAATCACCTCTTCCCAATACCTCTTTGGCCTCCCTCTGCCTCGACTCGCGCCAACCACCGACAGCCGCTCGCAACTCCTCACCGGGGCATCGGGGCTTCTCCTCCGCACATGCCCGAACCACCTGAGTCTCGCTTCTCGCAGCTTCTCATCCATTGGGGCCACCACCACCTTTTCCCAGATAACTTCATTCCTGACCCTATCCAGCCTGGTGAGCCGGCACATCCACCTGAGCATTCTCATCTCTGCGACCTTCATTCTTTGAATATGAGAGTTCTTCACCGGCCAGCACTCCGCCCCGTACAACATGGCTGGTCTGACCACCGCTCTATAAAACTTCCCCTTGAGTTTCTGGGGTACTTTCTTGTCACATAAGACTCCCGACGCCAGCCTCCATTTCGACCACCCCGCCCCAATTCGGTGAGTGACAACCCATCGATCTCTCCGTCCCCCTGAATCACCGACCCAAGATATCTGAAACTGTCCTTCTTGGCGATTACCTGGGAACCAAGCTTCACGTCCCTACCCACTCCTTCTTCGCTCGGCTCGGTGCTAAACTTGCACTCCAGGTATTCAGTCTTAGACCTGCTTAGTTTGAAACCCTTAGACTCGAGGGTCTATCTCCAAACTTCCAAACTCTCATTAACACCGACCCTCGTCTCGTCAATTAAGACTATGTCGTCAGTGAATAGCATACACCATGGCACATCCCCTTGGATATGCCGGGTTAGAGCATCCATCACCAAAGCAAATAGGAGAGG
>MU760965.1:347424-363564 GCA_026770625.1 Nicotiana glauca | reverse complement strand
ACTTTATAATTCATTCCAGATGGTATATCTTTTTCTGCTCTTATAGTCCAGAAAGAGTTCAAGCTCATTTAGCTTCTCAGATGCCATCGCATGCTAAATTCATGAAGGAGATATTGTCCAAGAAGAGGAAAGTGGAAGAGATATCGGTTGTCAAGCTGACAGAGCATTGTAGTATCTTATGAAATAAGCTCCCCAAAGATGTGGAGATCCACAGAGTTTTACTATACGTTACTCTTGAGGAAGTACTACATTTCAAAAATCTCTATGCGATTCAGATGCTTCTATTAATCTTATGCCTTTGTCTATTTACAAGTAATTAGAGGGTGAAATTGGAGAAATCAGATCGATACCTATGTCGTTGTACCTGGCGGATCAGACTACCATCACACCTGAAGTAATCGTTGAAGATGTGTTGGTTTGGGTAGAAAAATTTGTGTTCCCTGTGGACTTCATTGTGGTTAACATGGAAAAAAATAGGGAGGTCCCACTGATTTTCGGAAGAGTATTTTTGTCTACGGGCAGAGAAATTCTAGATATTCAAGAAAGGCAGCTCATACTTAGAGTGGGGCATGAAAGGTTAATCTTCAAGATGGAAGGAGAAAGAGGGACCCTGAAAGAGCAACTTGGAAAGTGTGAAGCTAATAAGTGTGGGGTGTACCTAAAGAAGGAAGAAAGGAAGCTCTTATCATGGATATGTGCACTGGGTCGAGCATGCAAAGGAGATCTCGACTTCGATTCAGACTCGACTAGGTGAATCAGGGAAATTTTCTTTACCTATTTCTTTTCATTTGTGTTCCATTGGGAAATGCTAGAATTTAAAGTGTGGGATGGAGAATGTATATATTTATATTGTTTTTTAGCAAATATACCACTAGGCATACTTCCTAGTGGCTAATATATAAATAAAATCCAAAATGGGTCCAAATGTTACAAGATGTCCAAACCAAAATAGAAGTTGCACGAAGATACTAGCTACTAAAAATATAGAAAAATTAAAGTCTAATGAACTATCTATTACAAAATTATCCGATGAATGTTTCCTTCTTGTGTCAGTGTATGTGAATCTAATTGCCAGTGGCAAATACCAAGCAGCACCTATCAAGCTCTCACCAGGCGCCAGTGTATCCAGTCCATAGGCTATAATGAATTCCAAACATCTCCACCACAGAATTGAAGCCAGCATAGTCTTCCAATCATTAGTGTTGCTACAATATGATCTCCATAGCTAGTGTACTGACTCTATCCAGGTATAAATCATGTGGTTGATCCTCAATATTATCATGTAAAAAAGCATGGCTACACCTGTCTTGAGGCTCGCTTTATTCAGGCTTTGCAAGGCAAAAGTCAGGCTGGGGCTTGCTTTATGCAGGCTTTGCAAGTCAAAAGCCAGGCTGGGGCTGGCTTTAAGCAGGCTTTCTAAGGCAAAATCCAGGCTGGGGTTGGCTTTAAGCAGGCTTTGCAAGGCAAAAGCCAGGCAGGGGCTAGCTTTAAGCAGGCTTTGCAAGGAAAAAACCAGGCTGAGGCTGGATTTAGGCATGCTTTGCAAGGCAAAAGCCAGGCTGGGTGTGGCTTTCAGCAGGCTTTGCAAGGCAAAAGCCAGGCCAGGGATGGCTTTAAGCTGGAAACGCCAAGGTATCATCAAGATTTAGCCTGGCGCCGCCAGGCCTGTGGAGCTGGGTGATTTTATGTTCTTGTAAGCTCAGATCCTTCTCTTCCCGAACCTTTAATGTAGAAATCATTCTAAATATTGCTAAACTATCCCTAGATTGAGCATGAATACATGCTAATACCATTGAGAAATGATTCAACAATCTCCAAAAATTCCACGTAACAGATTCAACCTTTTTCTTAATATTTGAACATATAAGAAGTAGAATATATTGCACAAACCAATACCTGCTTATCACATTGTTCATGTACACTATCAAAGCACCCCCATAATGAGCTTGTGACCATGCTAATACCACTAGAAAGTACTTTAATAGCATACAGAATGAGACACAAAAGAACCAAGCAGGTATGTGCAGATTCCAATCCTATGAAGCCATCAGTCTGTGGCTCTTGTTTTTACTATTCTAACCCTAAGGTTAGGAGTTTGAGACTTTTCTAAATTAATCAACCTACTCCCTACACAAGGCATTTCATAGAATGAGTAAAATTCAGATGTACCTGCAAAAGAGAAAACAATGTTAGCTATAAAATCCGCCACTGAGTTGCCTTCTCTGAACACATGTTGAAAGATCACATTGAAGTTTACCTTCATCTCTCTAATTTTCTTCACATAATTTTCAATTACCCTAGGAGTATCCCATTCTTCTTCTATCACTTTCTTCAACACTAATGAGTCAGTATCCTATATGAGAGGCTGAAGATCATGCTCCACACAGTATTCCAATCGTTGAAGAATATCCTTAGCTTCAGCTACCACATTAGTTGTCACCCCCCAGGTCTACTGCCCTTGCATACACCACATAACCTTCATCATTCCTCACACAATAGCCTAATGATCTAGGACCAGGATTTCCTTTTGAGGCTCCATCGGTATTGCATTTGTACCAACCATGAAAATGAAGTTGCTATGTTACTCTTGTAGTGATTAATATAGGTTTATATCCTTCAAAATATTGAATTATGTATGGCCATAACAATGGAATATTAGGCATCCAAGCATACCTCACCCTTGCTAGTTGTGCAATGTCCTATTGATCTCATGAGTCACCCTATTTGTTGACACTGAACCCCCATGTTTACTTACATTTCTTCTCTTCCAAAGTTCCCAAGTGATGATAGCCGATACTGCTTGAAACAATGGCTTTAGCTTTGGACAACATTGAGCATACCACTATTTCCTTATAACCTGCTTCAATTGAATAAATGGAACAATAATTCCAGCAACCCCCATGAACAAGTTCCATACGTTAGAGGCAGTAGGACTTGTGATAAATATATGCTCAACAGATTCCTCTTGGGGTTGCTGACAACACCAACACCTAGACATCACCATTTACCCTTGCCTCCTCCATATATCATCAGTGGCTATTATATTCCTCCACAATCTCCACAAATGAAGGATATCTTAAATGGTAAGCCTTTAATCCACATTAACTTGAGTTCCTAATTAGGATCAGCTCTATGACTTAATATTTGCCAAGCACCGCTAACACCGAACTTGCCAGAAGGAGTTGGCATCTAGTATAGCATATCCCGATATCCCTCACTGCATTCATAATGTACATTTAGCCTTATATGTTATGCAATTTCCTCATTGAAGGTTTGATCTAGCAGCTGATCATCCCATGTTTCACCTTGCCATAATTCTGCCACATCCTGAAGATCTTCATTGATTGGAAAGTCTTCAGGTAATATATGATAAAGTTCACCCAATCCAATCCAATTTTCATGCCAAATATTAGTTGTTCCACTCTTAAATTCCCATAGGATCTCATGTTCTACTTCTTCCCTAGCATTCAACATTTGTCTCCAAACATTAGACCCCCTTCTAAACTGCACCACCGTTGGTATCTCCTTTTTGAAATACTTATTCCATATAAAATTAGACCACAAAGATTTTGTGGTCCTAAACCTCCACCATAGGTTAGAAAATAATGCCCTCGACACATTGTGTAAGGACCTAAAACCTAGGCCCCTTCCTCTTTAGGAAGGAAAATATTTTTCCATGAGTCCCAATGTATACTTCTCCTTTATTCATTTGTGCTCCAAAAGAATCTAGAAAAATTCTTATGAAGATGCTCCAGGAAATTTTTTGGTGGATGCAGGACTGATAACATGTGGACTGGCATACTTTGCAACACACTAGTAATGAGTGTTGCCTTTCCTCCAAATGACAACAACTCTCTTTTCCATGAATGCAGTATTGCCTTTACTTTCTTGATAAGAGCCTCATAATATTCCTTCCTCCTTATAGTGTAGAAAATATGACACCCTAGATATGTGAAGGGGAATTTACCTTTTGCAAATCCTGTAATAGCTCCAACCGCCTGACACAATCCATTAGGAATCCTTGAATACATTTAGTTTGAACTCTTATATTTGTTGATCATCAGGCCTGATATCTTCTCATAGTTCCCCAACACTGCCATAATCTTGCTCAAGGATAGAGGATGAGCAGAAGCAAAGATTATAGTATCATCAGCATAGGCCAAGTGGTTTAAAGGATCAGACCACTTAGGCATTCCAAATCCCACAAATGACCTGTCTTCATATAGCTTATTCAAAGACCTGGAAAGTACCTCAGCTGATAGAATGAACAATACTAGTGATAGAGGATCCCCTTGCTTCACCCCCTTATAGACTTAAAGAACCCTGAGGACTACGCATTCACTAATACTGAATACCAGTTATTTGACATCAAGTTCCACACCATGTTAATGAAGTTCTTAGAAAATCCCATCTTCCTTAGTACATGCAATAAGTACTTCCATGAAACCCTGTCATAGGCCTTAGCCATATAACGTTTGATCACCACATTAGTTGGGTTTCCCCTTAACCTTATGTCGGTGACAATTTCTTGAGTGAATAAGATGTTGTCAAATATACTCCTACCTTTCACAAATTTGGATTTGATTAAGAGATATTTAAGAAGGCAAAATTTTTTCCAATCTATCATGTAACACTCTAGACAAGACATTGTTAATGAAGTTGCTCAAGCTAATAGGTCTTAAGTCAGAAAAAGGTCTTAACTCTAGGTTTCTTAGGCAGCAACACTAGATTGGTGTGAGTAATGGATTTAGGCAGTGCAACTTCTCCATAGAAGTGTAGCACCATGTTGTGTATATCAGCACCAATAACATCCCAGCATGTTTGATAAAACATGCAAGTGAATCCATCTAGACCACTAGCACTCTCCCCATTAAGCTCAAAAACTACTGTCCTTACCTCTTCAATTGTTGGCAATCTGCTAAGTTCCAAATTCGGTTCCATAGTGACCATCGAAGGTACATTATTGAGCAAGGAAAAGTCAGATGGATCACCTTTATTTGTGAACTATTCTTGATAAAAGTCATGTAAAACTGTAGCCAATTGCTCTTGGTCTTCAATCCATACCCCACTTCCACTTTAGATCCTCTTCTATTGTAATTTATTTCTTTTTCCATTGATATGATTGTGAGAGAAACTTGTATTCCTATCCCCTTCAACAAACCAAGTCATCCCAGCTTTTTGCTTCCAATACTGCTCCTCAATACTCAAGTATTTCTTCAATTCAGGTTGTGCCTTTTGAAGCACAATCCTGTTCTCAATTGTAGGCTCTTCTTCAAACAACATCTCTTTTACCCTAACAATGTCCTCCAAAATAGCCAACTGCTTGAAGATATAACCAAATGTTTCCCTACTCTATTTTGACAATGCTGCCTTCACCCTCTTGAGCTTCTGCTTGAATATAAAAAACATATCCCTTATGAAATCAGCTTCCCAATTCTGCCTCACCACATCCATAAATGTAGCATGTTTAGTCCAAAAGTTTAAGAACCTGAAAGGCTTAACAAAATTGGTGGTTTTCTCCCCACATGTCATTAACAATGGTGCATGATCTGATCCAGTCCTGATTAGATGTTCAAGTTCAATAGTTGGCAACATGTTCTGAAATGGTAAATTCACATAGATCCTATCCAATATTTTGAATATACACACAATTGGATCTCCCATTACACCATGTAAATGGACTTCCTATGTATCCTTTATCAAACAAACAACAAGAATTTACACAAAATACAAAAGCCTCATATTCAGGCGGGTGTACTGATAGTCCTCCTATTCTCTTATCTTCATGTGATATCTAAATCCCCTCCTACCAACCATGGAAATTTCATATCACTTGCTAAGTAATACAAGTGATCCCATAATTCCTATCTCTCAATTGCTGAATATTTTGCATAAACAAATGTCATCATCATGTGCTGCCCTAGGTCATGGTGAAGCATTCTCACAGTCACCTATTGCTCAGTATCCTTCACTAATTCCCATTCCAGCACTGCACCAAATAACAACCATATTTTCCTATTAATATTTGTATAAGTCATCCTCATATTCAACCTTCTTCTATATTTATCAAAGAACATCTTCTTTTGAAAAGGTTCCATTAATGAAACTACACAAACTTTATGCTCCTTATTCATGTTGATCCCCCTAGGAAAGGCCTACTATGTATTCTCCTTATTAATGTTTTGATCATCATTTAGATTGAGAAGCTGCTCTCATGGGCATAATTCTTAAAGGTTGTTGTGGCTCTTTATTATGATTCTTCTTTGTTTTTGGCCTCCTTTAGCACTAGTTGTAGGTGATAGATCCCCATCCCTAGCACCTGTTTGATTTTTTCTTCTGTTGATTAATTATCTCCCTCGTCCTCAATAGGATTTTGTCTTATTAAGTCTTTATCAATTGGTGCCTCATTGTGTGTAACTAAATTATGTAGATGTTGTACTGGAGTCTTCAGTGGAACATTAAGATGTAGCTGTATAATTTAATGAGCGCCATATTGCATAGGAACTTCCTCTATTTCCCCAAATGCTCTTGGAATAATTGCATGCTCATCATTTTTTAATCTCTTTTCTCAGATCCTAATGTATCATTCCTAACCTTCACATTATCATCAAGTTTGTTCTCCATTGCATACACCGGAATATCATCTACATGGGCCAAACTCTTACCAGTTGCACTAGGGATAGATGTGACGACCCGGACCGTCGTCTCATGAGATACCGCCCTGTTTTCCCCATTTCCTATTTTGTTATGCTTCATTATCAGTGTTGGGTGTGAACGAGTTGATTTGGATTGGTTTTAGTAGGAAATGAGGCACTTAGTCTCTTTAAGGAAAGTTTGTTTTGGAAAAGTCAACCGAACATTGACTTATGTATTAGAGGGACCGGATTTGAATTCCGAGGATTTAGTTAGCTTTAAGGGATGATTTGTGACTTAGGAGAGTGATTGGAAGTGGTTTTGGAGGTCCGGTGTAGAATTAGGCTTGAATTGGCGAAGTTAGTATTTTGACAACTTTCGGTTGAAAGGTCAGATTTTGATCTGAGGGTCGGAATGGAATTCCGAAAGTTGCTGTAGCATCATTTTGTCATTTGAGATGTGTGTGTAAAATTTCAGGTCATTCGGACGTGATTTGGTTGGGTTTTTTATCAAAAATGTGTTTCGGAAGATTTTAGAAATTTAGACATAAATCCGATGTGTTTTGAGATATTTGATGTTGTTTGAATAAGGTTTTAGGAAGTGTTGGTACAATTTATTTGAAGTCCCGAGAATTCGGGTGAGTTCCGGGTAGGTTCCGGGATGTTTTAAGCCGAAAATCATAGCTGTAGAAGGTCCAGAAGGGTTGCAGTCCTCGGAACCCACCCGCGCGGACCGCACAAAAAGAAGTGCGTCCGCGGTGAGTGTTGTGGGGACCGCACAAAAATGGGCATAGCCGCAATAGGCATCGCGCGAACCGCACAAAAAGGGGCGCGGCCGCGGTGAAGAAAGGTAAAGATATCTCAATTTGGACTTTTCTAGAGAAAGTTATGGCCAAAATACTGAAGCCTGTCACTGCAGTCAAAATTTGGTGTGGCCGCGGTCATTTTTGAGCGGCCCGCACTTGTTTGGCGCGGACCGCGGTCATTTTTGCGTGGCTGCGGAGGTGAGAATCTGGGGCTACTCTATAAATACGAGGTTTTAGGTTTTATTTGATATTTGACCTAGAGAGCTCGGATTTTGGCGATTTTTCGAAGGTTTTTCAAAAAATTCATCGGGGTAAGTAATTCTAACTCAGATTTGGCTAGATTACAAGAATATATCATTGAATTTGTGATTTGTGATGGAATTTGAGAAGAAAATTGGTGAAATCTTCCAAAATATAAAATAATGATTTGAAGGACCAAATGGTATCGGAATTGGATAAATTTTGTATGGTTAGACTCGTGAGAGTATAAGGATTCTAGTTTTATGAATTTTGTCAAATTCCGAGATGTGGGCTCGGGGGTCGGGTTTGACCAATTTCAAGAATTTTGTGGTAATTTGGTTGTTTTCAAGTGGGCTTTGTTCCCTTAACAAATTATGACGTATTCATTCTGATTTTGGATAGATTCGACGCACGTGGAGGCTAATTTGAGAGGCAAGGGCATAGCGAGCTAGACTTTAACCGTCTTGAGGTGAGTAATAGATGTAAATGATGCTTTGAGGGTTTGAAAACCCAAATTTGCACATCATAGTGCTATATTGAGGTGACTTGCACACCGGCTAACGGGCGTGGGGTAGAGCACTGTTGGGGATTGTGACTGGTGCATCCCGCTTAATAAAAATACTACCAAATTGCTTGAAGCTTGGTTGATATCTTTATACAAATGGATTAATTGTTATAATTTGGCCTTATGCCAACTGATTGAATCCTTCAGGGATTGTTTTAATGGTTTCTTACCATATTTTAATATAATTGAACTCAGTCCTGGTATTTAATATTGTTTTGTAAACACAACCACCTTTTCTCTCACTTGAAACCTAATTAATATTTTTAAAGGAAGTATTGGATGAATATTTCTATATTGTTGTGCCCGAGGGGCTTATGTGATCTTGGACTGATTATGGATCGGGCTGCACGCCGCAGCGGTACTGTATTAATATTGATATGAGGCAAAGGGCCTAATGGATGCCACGAGATGGCTTGATATTGCGCTTGGGCCGTAAGGGGCCCCTCCCGAAGTCTGCACACCCCCAGTGAGCGTCGTCGATGTTAAATAAATGGAGCGGGCTGCACGCCGCAGCGGGTACTAGAGAGTACCGATTTATGTGTGGCATTGCATATTTGAATTTCATTTTCTTACTTACCTGCTGCAGCATTATTTAATTTCATTGGTTATTAAGTTGATATTTTGTGGTAAACTGTTGTGATTATAGCTCATCTTGTGCCTATTTAGGATTTCTTACTCTCAGCCTTTATTTATGTTTATTACTCACCGAGTTGGAAGTACTCACTTTACTCGCTGCACATTGTGTGCAGATTCAGGTGCACCCACTGAGGCTGAGTGAGACATTCTCTGTCGAGCATCACATCCGGGAGCATCAAGGTAGCTGTATGACATCCACAGTCCTGATTTTCCCATCTATCCTATTTATTTTATTTCGCATTTCTTTAGAACATTATGTAGTAGGTTGACACTCATATATTAGAGGCTAAGACATGTGACGCCGAATTCTTCGGGCTGTGTAGTAGTATTTGTACTTGGGTTTTCCACATGTTTTAACGTTATTTCAGACATTCAATATTTTGATTTAGTAATTCACTCATGTTAAGAAATTGTGAGTTGTATAAATGGTTAAAGTTGTAAAATTGGTCGGGCTTGCCTAGCAGTGTGTTAGGCGCCATCACGACCGGGGTTGGGGTCGTGACAAGTTGGTATCAGAGCCTAGGTTATTTGGTCTCGCGAGTCATGAGCCGGTTTAGTAGAGTCTCGCGGATCGGTACAGAGAGATCTGTATTTATCCTCGAGAGGCTGCAGAACCTTTAGGAAAACTTCATATTCTTGAAATTCTTGTCGGGCGACTTTGTTGATCCGAACACTAAAATTTCTATCATTCTATTCTCTCGTAGATGGCGAGGACTCGTGCTACTAGACAAGGTGGACGACCACCAGTGCCACCCACTGATGCTACCAGAGGCCGTGGACACGGTCGTGGGTGTGGCAGAGGTAGAGTAGCGCGGGCAGCACCTGTTAATCCACCAGCTGCCCCAGTTCCAGATCAGGCTCCAGCAGTTGTACCAGTTCAAGCCCCAGCTATGCCTATTGTGATTCCGGGTCTTCAGGAGTCCTTGGCTCAGATTTTGACAGTTTTCACTGGCCTGGCTCATGCGGTCTCAGCCACTACAGCCGCAGCTACTTCAAAGGCCAAAGAAGGTACCCAGACTCCTGTTGATCGCACACCTGAGCAGGTTATGCAGGGATTGCAGATGCCGGAAGCAGTTCCAGCTCTGCTGGTTGCACCAGTTCAGAACTTTGTGGTCTCAGCTATGCTAGACGATGAGCAGTGTCATCTCGAGAGATTTGGTAGGCTCCAGCCTCTGATATTTAGTAGTTTTGGGGGCGAGGATGCCCAGGGTTTTCTTGATAAGTGTTAGCGTATGCTTCGCACTGCAGGGATTTTGGAGTCGAATGGTGTGACTTTGACTACATTTCAGTTCCAGAGAGCTGCGTTTACTTGGTGGGAGGACTTTGAGAGGCGTAGGCCTGCCGGTGCAACACTTCTGACTAGGCAGCAGTTCTCTGCCCTTTTTCTGGAGAAGTATGTACCTAAGTCCTGCAGAGAGGAGCTACGTAGGCAGTTCGAGTGGTTGACACAGGGAGATATGATAGTGACTCAGTACGAGATGAGGTTCACACAGTTGGCCCGTCATGCTACTTGGATGGTTCCATCAGATCGTGAGAGGATTAGGAGGTTTGTGGATGGCCTCAACTACCACCTTCATATTCTGATGACTAGAGAGAGAGTGTTGGGTGTTACGTTTGAGGAGGTGGTGGATATCACTTGTGAGATCGAGTTAGTTCACCGTAGCGAGCGAGAGGAGAGGAAGGCCAAGAGTCCTCGTGGATCGGGCAATTACAGTGGTGCTCCTTCGAAGGGCCAGTTTTAGCGAGGTAGAGGTCGTTCTTTTAGACCTGCTCATTCAACTCGTCCAGAGTACCATGGGGGATTTTCAGACCGTGGTCATCAGGGGTTCTAGCAGGGCCAGCCTTCACTTAGTGCCCTCCCATCTCAAAGTTCATTTCATGCCCTATTAGCTCAGGGTTCATCTGCACCGAGTGCATCTGCTAGTCACTCTGGTGCGAGAGGTTCCCTCCAGTTTCCATCTCCAGCAACGGGTAGTTGTTACGAGTGCAGAGAGTTTGGGCATATGAGGAGGCATTGTCCTCAACTTCGTGGCAGTCGGTCTCAGTACAGGGAGACTTCTACACCAGCTACTTCATCACCCGCCCAATCAGCCAGGGGTGGAGGTCAAGCGGGGTGGAGGTCAAGCAGCCAGGGGTCACCCTAGAGGTGGAGGTTGATCAGATGGTGGCCAGGCTCATTTCTATGCTATGATCGGTAGGTCAGATGCTATTGCTTCAGATACTGTTATCACAGGTATTATATCAGTCTGCCACAGAGATGCCTCAGTATTATTTGATCCCGGTTCTACCTATTCATACGTGTCTTCATATTTGCTCATCATTTAGCTACGACCCGAGGTTGTCTTGCTTTACCTGTGCACTTATCTACCCGGGTGGGCAATACTATTGTTGTAGACCATGTGTATCGGTCTTTTATTGTGACTATTAGGGGGTCTGGAGACCCGAGTTGATTTATTATTATTGAGCATGGTAGACTTTGATGTTATTCTGGGAATGGATTGGCTATCTCCGTGTCATGCTATTCTAGACTATCACTTTGGCTATTCCGGGTGTTTCGAGGATCGAATGGCATAGTATGAATGATTATGTCCCTAGCAGAGTAATTTTTTTCTTGAAAACCCATTGTATGGTTGGGAAGGGTTGTCTATCATATCTAGTTTTTGTGCGAGATGTTGGAGCTGAGACTCCTAGTATTGATTCTGTCCCAGTTGTGAGGAAATTTCCTGATGTATTTCCTGCAGACCTGCCGGGCATGCCGCCGGACAGGGATATTGACTTTGGCATTGACCTGATGCCGGGCGCCCAGCCCATTTCTATTTTGCCATATTGTATGGCACCAGCAGAGTTGAAAGAATTGAAGGAGCAACTTCAAGAACTCCTAGATAAGGGGTTCAGTCGGCCTAGTGTGTCACCTTGGGGTGCACCAATTCTGTTTGTGAAAAAGAAAGATGGCACGATGAGAATGTGCATTGTTTATAGGCAATTAAATAAAGTAACAGTGAAGAACAAGTATCCTTTGCCTCGCATTGATAACTTGTTTGATCGGCTTCAGGGAGCGAGGGTGTTTTCTAAGATTGATATCCATTCGGGCTATCACCAATTAAAGATCAGGACTCGGACATTCTTAAGACTGCTTTCAGGACTAGATATGGTCACTATGAGTTTCTGGTTATGTCTTTTGGGCTGACCAATGCCCTAGCAGCGTTCATGCATCTGATGAAAAGTGTATTTCGGCCTTATCTGGATTCATTTATTATTGTATTCATTGATGATATTCTGGTGTACTCACGTAGTCAGGAGGAGCACGTCGAGCATCTGCGTGTAGTGTTGCAGAGATTGAGGGAGGAAAAGCTTTATGCAAAATTCTCCAAATGTGAGTTTTGGCTAAGTTCAGTGGCATTCTTGGGACACATAGTGTCCATCGAGGGTATTCAGGTTGATCCAAAGAAGATAAAGGCAGTGCAGAGTTGGTCTAGACCATCCTCAGCCACAGAGATCTAGAGTTTTCTTGGGCTAGCAGACTATTATCGCCGGTTTGTTCAGGGGTTTTCATCCATTGCGTCGCCTTTGACCAAGTTGACTCAGAAGGGTGCTCTATTTGTATGGTCAGACGAGTGTGAGGATAACTTTCAGAAGCTCAAGACAGTTTTGACCACAACTCCAGTATTGGTTTTGCAATCATCTACAGGTTCATATACTGTATATTGTGATGCTTTGAGAGTTGGGATTGGCTGTGTGTTGATGCAGGAGGGTAGAGTTATTGCTTATGCTTCTCGTCAGTTAAAGCCCCATGGGAAGAACTACCCTGTTCATGAATTAGAGTTGGCTGCTATAGTTCATGCCTTGAAGATTTGGAGGCACTATTTATATGGCGTATCTTGCGAGGTATTCACTGATCATCGCAGTCTTCAGCATTTGTTTAAGCATAAAGACCTTAATTTGAGGCAGCGGAGGTGGCTTGAGTTGCTAAAAGATTATAACATCACTATTCTGTATCATCCGGGAAAGGCCAATGTAGTGGCAGATGCTTTGAGCTGAAAGACAGTCAGTATGGGGAGTTTGGCATACATTCTAGTTGGGGAGAGGCCCTTTGCAGTTGATGTTCAAGCCTTGGCTAATCGGTTTGTGATACTAGACATTTCTGAGCCCAGTCAGGTGTTGGCTTGTGTGGTTTCTCGGTCTTCCTTCTATGATCGCATCAGAGAACGTCAGTATGATGATCTGCCATTTGCTTGTCCTTAAGGACAGAGTTCAGCATGATGATGCCAGGGATGTGACTATAGATGATGATGGCGTATTGAGGATGCAAGGCCGTATCTGTGTGCCCAATGTAGATGGGCTTAGAGAGTTAATTCTGGAGGAGGCCCACAGCTCGCGGTATTCTATTTATCCAGGTGCCGCGAAGATGTATCAGGACTTGAGACAGCACTATTGGTGGAGAAGAATGAAGAAAGATATTGTAGGTTATGTAGCTCGGTGTCTCAACTATCAGCAGGTGAAATATAAGCATCAGAGACCGGCTGGTTTGCTTCAGCGGATGATTATTCTAGAATTGAAGTGGGAGAGAGTTACTATGGATTTTGTGAATGGTCTTCCTCGGGCTTCGAAGATATTTGACTCTATTTGGGTGATTGTTGATCGGCTGATCAAGTTCGCGCACTTTATTCCGATGTGTACTACTTATTCTTCAGAGCGGTTGGCAGGGATATTTATCCGAGAGATGGTACGGTTGCACGGTGTTCTAGTTTCCATTATCTCAGATAGAGGTACTCAGTTTACTTCCCAGTTTTGGAGGAGTTGGGTACCCAGGTAGAGTTGAGCACAACATTTCATCCTCAAACAGACGTACAGTCCGAGCGTACTATTCAGATATTGGAGGACATGTTGTGTGCCTGTGTGATTGATTTCGGAGGTTCTTGGGATGAGTTTCTACCGCTTGTAGAGTTTGCCTACAATAACAGCTATCAGTCCAGTATTCAGATGGCACCGTATGAGGCCTTGTATGGGAGACGGTGTAGATATCCAGTTAGTTTGTTCGAGCCCGGCGAGGCTAGACTATTGGGGACAGAGTTGGTTTAGGATGCCTTAGAGAAGGTGAAAGTGATTCAGGAGAGACTTCGTACAGCTCAGTCGCGTCAGAAGAGTTATACAGGCCGGAAGGTTCGAGATGTATCTTACATGGTGGGTGAGAAGGTCTTGCTGAAGGTTTTGCCCATGAACGGTGTTATGAGATTTGGAAAGAAAGGGAAGTTGAGCCCGCGATTTATTCGGCCTTTTGAGGTACTTAGGAGAGGTGGAGAGGTGGCCTATATGCTTGCTTTACCACCCAGTTTGTCAGGCGTTCATCTGGTATTCCATGTTTCTATGCTCCGGAGGTATGTCGGGGACCCGTCTCATGATTTGGATTTCAGCACAGTGCAGTTAAATGAGGATCTGACTTATGATGTGGAGCCAGTGGCTATTTTGGGTCGACAGGTTCAAAAATTGAGATCAAAAGATATAGCGTCAGTGAAAGTACAGTGGAGAGGTTGGCCCGTGGAGGAAGCTACCTGGGATACCGAGCGGGAGATGCGGAGCAGATATCCTCACCAATTTGAGACTTCACGTATGTTTCTTAACTCGCTCGAGGACGAGCGTTTGTTTAAGTTGGGGAGAATGTGACGACCCGACCCGATATCTCATGAGATACCGCCCCGTTTTCCCCATTTCCTATTTCCTTATGCTTCATTATCAGTGTTGGGTATGAACGAGTTGATTTGGATTGGTTTTAGTAGGAAATGAGACACTTTGTCTCTTTAAGGAAAGTTTATTTTGGAAAAGTCAACCGGACATTGACTTATGTGTTAGAGGGCTTGGATTTGAATTCCAATGATTCAGTTAGCTTCGGGAGATGATTTGTGACTTAGGAGTGTGATCGGAAGTGGTTTTGGAGGTCTGGTGTAGAATTAGGCTTGAATTGGCAAAGTTAGTACTTTGACGACTTCCGGTTGAAAGCTGAGATTTTGATCCGAGGGTCGGAATGGAATTCCGAAAGTTGCTGTAGCATAATTTTGTCATTTGAGATGTGTGTGCAACATTTCAGGTCATTCGAACGTGATTTGGTTGGGTTTTTGATCAAAAATATGTTTCGGAAGATTTTAGAAATTTAGGCTTAAATTCGATGTGTTTTGAGAGATTTGATGTTGTTTGAAGTGTTTTGATGAGTGGAACAAGTTTGAATAAGGTTTTAGGAAGTGTTGGTACAATTGGTTTGAAGTCCCGAGAATTCAGGTGAGTTCCGGGTAGGTTCTGGGATGTTTTAAGCCGAAAATCATAGCTGTCACGCCCCAAAATCCGAGGAGCACGACTGGCGCTCAACCAAGTAAACCCGACCGAGCAAGCCTGATAAGTCTCCTTCTACCCAAACTAACTCAAGAATAAATAGGAGAGGACTCCATTAATCAAATTCTATAAACATACCATTAACGATTTCCATTGGCAACTTAAATCATAATTATCAAAATATCAGAAGTGTTATAAGTCTTTGCCAAACATCAATATTTCTATTTTAAATTCCTATGCCCGACACTACCCACAACCTGTCTACGGAGCCTCTAAATACAACTGAATAATAATATGGAAATGCCGGCACCAAGGCTCCGGCTATACCTTACACAAATACCAAAATAGACTCTGGAAGAAAGGCGGCATGAGCCACGCAGGGCCCCGAGAGGAAAGGGGCTCACCAATACAGTTGACAGAAAGTGGAGGAGGTGCTACTGTCGGTGGACTGGAGTACCTGCTATAGAACCATCTACAATCATAACACGAATGTAGCGCCCCCGGCAAAATGGACGTCAGTACATTTGAATTGTATAGGTATGTATGAACAAACTTTACCCCAAGTAAAATCAAATAACACACAAGTATCAGACATCAATAGAATCAACGGTCAAATGCACGTGAAAGAAACAATCAAAGCCAAACAAGTTTAACAATCTCTCCTTTTCCCCTTCAACATTATCACATCAATGATTTAACAATTTTCTCATATGTTCATTTCAATAGTGATTTCGATCACTTTTCCACCCTTATTACCTCGGCCACCCTTATCACCACAACCCACACCTTATTACTTCGTGTTGCGGCGCGCAACCTGATCCCACCGAACTATCACAATTCACAAACAACACAACAACAACAACAACAATTCACAAAGAACAACAACAACAATTCACAAAAATTTTCGTAGCCATCAATACCATTTCCATCATATTCAACA
>MU760965.1:327845-344780 GCA_026770625.1 Nicotiana glauca | reverse complement strand
ACCATAACTGTCACCAAGCAGTAATTCATGTACAAGGTATTGTCGTAATCGTTCACATTATTTATGTCATTTCACAATATCCTCTTTCATTACTTACCAAGCAGGGTTTTTAGCCATTATACACATTCCCGTATTTGGACACATTAACATTCTTTCATTCGTTAACACATACTTCCATGCCGGCATCCTCAAACCTTTACAAACTTTGCACATAATAAGGTAGACACATCAAATCACTTCTCACAATCACATATAACTTGGTGGTATGGAAATCAACTAAGACAACCAATACACATATTTTCATACAAGGTACACATACCGTATGTTCGTCACAACAAGGGGATTCTACAAGAGTTAAAGTTAGCCATACATACCTCGTTTAAGCTTTCCTTAAGTTATTACGACGTTTCGGAAATTCTAGCAATCCCAATCTACTTGAGACATAACAAAATTATCACAAATTAGGAAGGTATTCATTGTTTCATCTCATTGGAGCATTTTATCAAACACTAATTGAGCGTCTTGATTTTTATCTCTCTTTTACAAGATTTCCTTCATTCCCTAACCCAATCTTTACCTATTTATGTTCATCAATCTTCCCACAACCCTATTTGCACATGCATGCATACATAATACTAATATACCAAGAATCATACCTCAATGATCCATCCCACAACCTCTACAATACCAACACAACCTAGGTCAGGCATCTATGGCTCCCCATGACCATCCCATGAGTTCTAATGTATATATCTTACATGAATAATCACCATAGAGTAGTTAAAGATGATAGACATACCTTTTGTAGTAAGAATTTTAAGAATCACCACTTGTGGTGTTCTTGATGAATTCAAGGATTTAAAGGAAATTCTAAGGATTTTGAAGATTAATCCTTGATAGTATAAGTGTTTAGGGGGGTAGAAATCACTCAAAGTACTCTAAAAACCTTACCGTGGATCATAAGGATGGTGGTTGGGATGAAATCCCCTTGAGAGAGCAAGCCTTAACCCCAAAAATGACTTGGGAACTCTCTAGACCGGTCTTGGGGTATTAAGAGGCCCACTACTAGCGCGGCCGCGCACCTGGGCGCGCTAATTTGCCCAGCATTCTATTTTGGGCGCGCACATTTTAGCGCGGGCGCGCATCTGGGCGCGCTAGTGACACATGCCCAGTAAAATGGTCATAACTTTCTGTATAAACCTCCAAATGATGCACGGTTTATTGCGTTCGAAACTAGACTCAAAGGGATTTTGTTGGATAGATAGCTCCTTACACAACCCCTTATATAACTTGAGATATGATCATTCAAAGTAAGGTCATGTGCGCATTTATCTACAACTTTCATCTAATGTGAAATTTTCCAACTTGGCTTAGACTTAGGTCTCTCCTTACACCCAAATCCATTCCTAATACGACTCATACGCTTTTTAACATATCCAATTGATATCCATTCTATCCTAGATCCTCATTTTCACGCAAGATAAAATATTTAGCCTACCTTGGCACCACGAAATCCTAGGTTACTTAGCAAAACTTTTCCGGGGCCTTACATTCTCCCCCCCTTAGGATCATTCATCCTCGAATGAGGAGTATATTCCGAATTAAATACTTAATATAATAAATCTCTTTTCTCACCTACCTCAAGACCCTAAATTTTGACTAACTCCTAAATTTTTCAGAAATTTCGGCAGAGTCTCCTTTGTAACTAGGCCTATCCACCTGCCAGAGAATCACCAAGATTGTCTTATCAACACATCCACAACTAGATAGGGAACCACAATGTATATATCAACAATACTGATCTCAGTATTACAGCACTACATTATCATAAGGATACCAGAACGTGGACTGCACATTTTTAGATTAAAACACCTATATGGTACCTTTCAAGTCAAAACTAATTAATATTCAATCAAGCAAAAATATTTTATTTCCACAATACTCTCGGCCTTCAATGGCCTCTTATATTTACAAACTTCGCCAGAATACATTTATATGAACAATTTCGACCCCTAAACTTACTTAACGAGGATAACAAGTAGATTTCTCACATAAGCTAACTATTCACTAACTTCACCTTCAATAATTTCCACCGAAATGATACACTATTAATCTCCACCTACTATCTTGGACATAGATTCGTGAATCCACAAAATATATGGCGAACAACTATGGGGACACGTCATACTCCTAGTGCGGCCTAATGTGGAATACACTTAGGCAACCTTTATTATCAACTCCCATAACATCTTCAGGGGAAAAACATTGAGAATAGCCTGTTCACCCTCAAAACTCTGAATCTCTAGGCGAACACTCACACTAAACCCTTGATGACCTTCAACAATTAGTCTAAGATGTGCTATCTTAACTGACCATAAAATTACCTATCAAATATACATGTGATCCCACTGTGAAGCTTCATCTTTGACGCGGCTGAACTTACAATACCCAATGGATCTAATACGATGAGAAACAACAGAGTTCAAGATCAGACTGGAGTTATTCAGGAATCCATTAACGTGTTGAGCAGAGCATTTCATGAGGTTATATGCTAAGAGACACAGAAGGTTACAACTAAAGATACTGACATGGTTAATCATTATGGGGACATTAATTATTAGACAAATAAGGCATATGGGTAACTCGAACATTGGCAAAAGGAACCATTAAGGAGGAATACTCAAGTACGTGAACCATTCATTTCATAGAGTGTAGGGAAAATCCGTTTATCAAGAATAAGAATACTCGGGCACCTTGAATGCGATCGGGGTTTCAAAATACATGAAGTTGAATTACACTCTTAGCATTACCTGACCCGCAGAATCTATGCCACAAGCCCATGAGGATGAAAAGGAGTTGTACACTTATGAGATCATCATATTCTCAAATAACTTAATCCGCCATGACAGTTGATCCTATATGAGAGAACTAAAGATACGACAACTTAGTCTTTCAAATCAATATGCTCATAATATGTGCAAAAATCTTAAGGCATCTAATCTCACACTTCACGTGTAAAACCACATAGCTAGGACAAATAAATATTGGGACGAAATCATGTATTGGTTAGAGGCGTTTTTAATGGTTAACATGATGCTCCGGGGAGAAAGACAAATGACACTCTTATCTACCAAAGGAGGTGGAATACCAAGGGTAGCAAAACTACCCTCACATGAAAACGATATAGTCAATTATTCTAGAAGTCGAGTGAGAAGAAGGCCACGTAACCCATCCAATCCGACCCATTTAAGTCTTTGGAAAAAGGTATGCACTTTGGTTTGAAATCATGGAAATTGAATCTCGAACATTAAGGAACATCATTACTTTTGAAACCCATGAGACAAGCCCTCGTAGTCCTAGAAAATTAATAACAATGGCGAGAAGGTACTTAAACCCATTACGAGTTGGTATGAGACAAGACCTCAAAGTGCCCACATGGATAAGTTCGAAAGAATGAGACGTCTTAATGCATTTATTGAGGAGAAGTGGCCTGGGCTATCTAGTCAGATGGACAAGTGGAGAAGGTAGGTGATTTTTTAGGAAAAACTCCTATAAGAAGTGCGAGCAATATCTTTTTATCCTAACAAAAGGAGCATGTCCTCATCCTTAATGAGTCAAGATTTCCTCTTTGATGCCATGAAACATAGATGAATTCTACAATGAGAGCTATCAGATGAAGTAGATAGTAGGGTAGCAAAACTAATGAGCACTATTTGGAACCAACGAGCGTAAACCAAGTTGAAGACATTAGAAGTCTGCAAGAAAGGAGAAATTTGCTCACTCTTAGGGCGCTCGTAGAGTACATAAACGCGAGGTTAATTAAATCATATCATATAGTTGGATAACTAGTCGAGACATTGAGATGATATAGCATTGAAGATTATGGGTAAACAACACATGATGCAAGAAGAGTTAAAGAAAGTGAGAGAGCCTTATGGAAGTAACCTTTACATTGTATCCACTAGGAAGGGTGGTAATATAAAGTGATTACGTGAAGCTACCCCCTTTTGTTTTTGAAATAAGGTTTCTGTATGAAGTCACGTGATGTATAGCTCTAGAATTCTAAAATCCAATTATGTTCAGCAACTCTACTTCATAATGAAGCACTACAACACACTTCTACAAAACCAGCTATTGCAAACCACATTGGGAGGTGCTATAAGACTTAACGGAGAGAAAGACTTGGACATATGAATGTGTTACTCGGTGCATTTCTCCTTTGTCAACCCAAAACCTAAAGGCGAGAGTTAGACTGATAAGCAGATCGTTGGACTAGAACGAGTGTAGATAATCTATTATCAGAAAGACATCATTCAATTCCAGTAATTGCGGCATGCTATCAACACTTGATGAACTTGAAGTGATACAAGAACACAATGAGGTTGTATAGAATAATCATTGAGGGTTTGCAGATGTTCATAATGAGTTCTTCATGGATTTTAACTTGAGAACCACCCCGATGATAATGAAATATAGATGAGTATGAGAAATAGGCGTTGTGATAGAAACCCCCAAAGGTGTGCTTAGCCTTGACGGAGAGCCTAGTAAGGGTCCTTATGAGAAAGAAAGTGTTATAATGACCCATAGAAGGATATGTTCCCTCATGGTCGTCGAACAAGTGTGGGGAAACTAGCACAATCAATTCACTAACTAAAGAACACAATGAACACATGTTATGGAGGTGTAAGGAGAAAGCAAACATTTGTTATGAGCTGGGCATGATTCTGATATATTAACTCCCAACTGAAATATACGACCATTCCAAGAGCAACCACAATATTAGGACAAAGTGAGCTACTTATTGCAGGATGTCCCAAGTGGATACGAAATTTATAGCGACACATGATATTCCTGTGACGTGCATGTGAGTATCTCAATTTTCAGAGAGACTTTATGCACACGGTGACCATTTCGATTTACATGCACTTATGTGAGGTGTTAAGGTATGCTCCTATGTTACTAGGCAGTGAGAAGCTTTCATAATGATGTTCGCAAGAAAGTAGATTGAGTGTTCAAACCATATAAGCCATATACACAACTGAGTAAAAGAGTGACTCGAGAAGGATCACATCACTTGAATGCTTGGCATGGAACTTGATGCCACATAGGTAAACTTTATGACGGTATAGGTATAGGCACAAACGAGTAGATTTTGTCCATTTAAATAAAAGACTCTGTAAGAAATTCATCGGATACAATCCCTTGGTGAGAATTCAGGAAAAGAAAGTGGGATCAATCCTAGAGTTATCACTCAATTAGAGGGCATAATTATAGAACTTAATTCCACAAGAATGTAAATAAGAGAATGCATAATAGAGTGGATTCACGAATAGGGCGTCTCGTTCAAAGAGTCGATACACACAATGTTTTGTTATTCAACACTTTGTTAAGACCATGTTCATGAGGACTCTTCAATATGGACGTACATATACAATGAGCAGAAATTTTCATTTGACTCCCTTAATGACATTTAGTTGATAGGGCAATAGATTAATCGATACCCCTCGACTCCACATCCCTAACATACGTAGGAACATACTGATATACCACATGATCTGATAGTGCAGAGACATCTATAGGGACAAGGACACTCCCCTCTTAGCGGTATGTTTTATCAATCCATCCATAGCTCAATATATTCTCCTAACAAGTCCTTGGGCAATCCACTCGGACTCAATGGTGGGATCAATCCCTCCTTACATGCTTCACATTCGCGGATTATGGCATCAAGGTTACCAATCTTAAGAATAAGACTTAGAGAGGAAATCGTCTCCCTAACTTGGGCTCTATCGCACGATTGGAGTATCAAAGAAGGGCGAAATTCCTAAATGCCCGAATAGCCTTCAACTTATAGATGTGGTCGACAACACATCGATAAGATGGACTCTACTAGACACGGCTCCGAGACATCCTAGGACACTTTAAAACGTTAGGCTCTGATACCAAGTTTGTCACGCCCCAAAATCCGAGGAGCGCGACTGGCGCTCAACCGAGTAAACCCGACCGAGCAAGCCTGATAGGTCTCCTTCTACCCAAACTAACTCAAGAATAAATAGGAGATGGACTCCATTAATCAAATTCTATAAACATACCATTAACGATTTCCATTGGCAACTTAAATCATAATTATCAAAATATCAGAAGTGTTATAAGTCTTTGCCAAACATCAATATTTCTATTATAAATTTCCATGCTCGACACTACCCACAACCTGTCTACGTAGCCTCTAAATACAACTGAAGAATAATATGGAAATGCCGACAACAAGGCTCCGGCTATACCTTACACAAATACCAAAATAGACTCCGAAAGAAAGGCGGCATGAGCCACGCAGGGCCCCGAGAGGAAAGGGACTCACCAATACAACTGACAGAAAGTGGAGGAGGTGCTACTGTCGGTGGACTGGAGTACCTGCTATAGAATCACCTACAATCATAACACGAATGTAGCGCCCCCGGCAAAAGGGACGTCAGTACATTTGAATCGTACTGGTATTATGAACAAACTTTACCCCAAGTAAAATCAAATAACACACAAGTATCAGACATCAATAGAATCAACAGTCAAATGCACGTGAAAGAAACAATCAAAGCCAAACAACTTTCACAATCTCTCCTTTTCCCCTTCAACATTATCACATCAATGATTTAACAATTTTCTCATATGTTCATTTCAATAGTGATTTCGATCACTTTTCCACCTTTATTACCTCGGCCACCCTTATTACCTCGGCCACTCTTATCACCACAACCCACAACTTATTACTTTGTGCTGCGGCGCGCAACCCGATCCCACCGAACAATAACAATTCACAAACAACACAACAACAACAACAACAACAATTCACAAAAGAACAACAACAACAATGTACAAGAATTTCCGTAGCCATCAATACCATTTCCATTATATTCAACAACCCATATGCATTTTATGTCATAACGATAATTGCCCACGACAAGACATATATGTTATTACCACAGTTGTTTCGATTGCATCAATCACGATTTCTTTCCATCATTTCAAGGAAACACAAGTTCATTTCAACAATTCATACATTTGGGCCCAAGGCAACATAACTGTCACCAAGCAGTAATTCATGTATGAGGTATTATCGTAATCGTTCACATTATTTATGTCATTTCACAATACCCTCTTCCATTACTTACCACGCAGGGCTAAATTCCCGTATTTGGACACATTAACATTCTTTCATTCGTTAACACATACTTGCATGTCGACATCCTCAAACCTTTACTAACTTTGCACATAATAAGGTAGGCACATCAAATCACTTCTCACAATCACATATAACTTGGTGGTGTGAAAATCAACTAAGACAACCAATACACATATTTTCATACAAGGTACACATACCGTATGCTCGTTACAAAAAAGGGATTCTACAAGAGTTAAAGTTAGCCATAGATACCTCGTTTAAGCTTTCCTTAAGTTATTACGACGTTTCGGAAATTCTAGCAATCCCAATCTACATGAGACATAACAAAATTAACACAAATTAGGAAGATATTCATGTTTCAGCTCATTGGAGCATTTTATCAAGCACTAGTTGAGCGTCTTGATTTTTATCTCTCTTTTACAAGATTTCCTTCATTCCCCAACCAGATCTTTACCTATTTATGTTCATCAATCTTCCCACAACCCTATTTGCACATGCATGCATACATAATACTACTATACCAAGAATCATACCTTAATGACCCATCCCACAACCTCTACAATACCAACACAACCTAGGTTAGGCACCTATGGCTCCCCATGACCATCCCATGAGTTCTAATGTATATATCTTACATGAATAATCACCATAGAGTAGTTAAAGATAATAGAATACCTTTTGTAGTAAGAATTTTAAGAATCCCCACTTATGGTGTTCTTGATGAATTCAAGGATTTAAAGGAAAATCTAAAGATTTTGAAGATTAATACTTGTTAGTATAAGTGTTTAGGGGGGGTAGAAGTCACTCAAAGTACTCTAAAAATCTTACCTTGGATCATAGGGATGGAGGTTGGGACGAAATCCCCTTGAGAGAGCAAGCCTTAACCCCAAAAATGACTTGGGAACTCTCTAGACCGGTCTTGGGATACTTAGAGGCCCGCTACTAGCGCGGCTGCGCACCTGGGCGCGCATTTGGGCGCGCTCGTTAGCCCAGCATTCTGTCTTGGGCGCACACATTTTAGCGCGGGCGCGCATCTGGGCGCGCTAGTGAGACATGACAAGTAAAATGGTCATAACTTTCGGTATAGACCTCCAAATAACGCACGGTGTATTGCGTTGGAAACTAGAATCAAAGGGCTTTAATTTAATAGGTAGATCTGCACACAACTCCTTATATAACTGGAGATATGATCGTTCAAAGTAAGGTCATGTGCGCATTTATCTACAACTTTCATCTAATGTGAAATTTTCCAACTTGGCTTAGACTTAGGCCTCTCCTTATACCCCAATCAGATCCTAATACGACTCATACGCTTATTAACATAACCAATTGACATCCATTCTATCCTAGATCCTCATTTGCACGCAAGATAAAATATTTAGCCTACCTTGGCACCATGAAATCCTAGGTTACTTAGCAAAAATTTTCCGGGGCCTTACATTCTCCCCCCCTTAGGATCATTCGTCCTCGAATGAGGAGTAGATTCCAACTTAAATACTTAATATAATAAATATCTTTTCTCACCTACCTCAAGACCCTAAAATTTGACTAACTCCTAAATTTTTTAGAAATTTCGGCAGAGTCTCCTTTGAAACTAGGCCTATCCACCTGCCAGAGAATCACCAAGATTATCTTATCAACACATCCGCAACTAGACAGGGCACCACAATGTATATATCAACAATACTAATCTCAGTATTACTGCTCTACATTATCATAAGGATACCAGAACATGGACTGCACAGTTTTAGATCAAAATACCTATATGGTACCTTTCAAGTCAAAACTAATTGATATTCAATAAAGCAAAAATATTTTATTTCCATAACACTCTCGCCCTTCAATGGCCTCTTATATTTACTGACTTCGCCAGAATACATTCAAATGAACAATTTCGACCCCTGAACTTACTTAACGAGGATAACAAGTAGATTTCTCACATAAGCTAACTATTCACTAACTTCACCTTCAATAATTTCCACCGAAATGATACACAATTAATCTCCACCTACTTTCTTCGACATAGACACGTGAATCTACAAAATATATGGCGAACAACTATGGGGACACGTCATATTCCTAATGCGGCCTAATGTGGAATTATGCAACCTTTATTATCAACTCCCATAACATATTCAGGGGAAAAACATTGAGAATAGCCTGTTCACCCTCCAAACTCTGAATCTCTAGGCGAACACTCACACTAAACCCTTGATGACCTTCAACAATTACTCTAAGATGTGCTATCTAAACTGACCATAAAATTACCTATCAAATATACATGTGATCACACTGTGAAGCTTCATCTTTGACTCGGCTGAACTTACAATACCCAATGGATCTAATACGATGAGAAACAACAGAGTTCAAGATCAGACTGGAGTTATTCAGGAATCCATTAACGTGTTGAGCAGAGCATTTCATGAGGTTATATGCTAAGAGGCACAGAAGGTTACAACTAAAGATACTGACATGGTTAATCATTGTGGGGACATCAATTATTAGACAAATAAGGCATAGGGGTAACTCGTACATTGGCAATAGGAATCATTAAGGAGGAATACTCAAGTACGCGAACCATTCATTTCCTAGAGTGTAGGGAAAATCCGTTTATCAAGAATAAGAATACTCGGGCACCTTGAATGCGATCGGGGTTTCAAAATAAATGAAGTTGAATTACACTTTTAGCATTACCTGACATGTAGAATCTATGCCACAAGCCCATGAGGATGAAAACAAGTTGTACACTTATGAGATCATCATATTCTCAAATAACTTAATCCGCCATGACAGTTGATCCTATATGAGAGAACTAAAGATACGACAACTTAGTATTTCAAATCAATATGCTCATGATATGTGCAAAAATCTGAAGGCATCTAATCTCACCCTTCACGTGTAAAACCACATAGCTAGGACAACTAAATATTGGGACGAAATCATGTATTGGTTAGAGGCGTTTTTAATGGTTAACATGATGCTCCGGGGAGAAAGACAAATGACTCTCTTATCTACAAAAGGAGGTGGAATACCAAGGGTTGCAAAACTACCCCAAGTAGGTGCATTTCTACTTTGTCAACCCAAAACCTAAAGGCAAGAGTTAGACTGATAAGCAGATCGTTGGACTACCACGAGTGTAGATAATCCATTATCGGAAAGACATCATTCAATTCCAGTAATTGCGGCATGCTATCAACCCTTGATGAACTTGAAGTGATACGAGAACACAATAAGGTAGTATAGAATAATCATTGAGGTTTTGCAGATGTTCATAATAAGTTCTTCATGGATTTTAACTTGAGAACCACCCAGATGCTAATGAAATACAGAAGAGTATGAGAAATAGGCGTTGTGATATAATAACCCCCAAAGGTGTGCTTAGCCTTGACGGAGAGTCTAGTAAGGGTCCTTACACGAAAGAAAGTGTTATAATGACCCATAGAAGGATGTGTTCTCTCATGGTCATCGAACAAGTGTGGGGAAACTAGCACAATTAATTCACTAACTAAAGAACACAATGAACACATGTTATGGAGGTGTAAGGAGAAAGCAAACATTTGTTATGAGCTGGACATGCTTCTGATATATTAACTCCCAACTGAAATATACGACCATGCCACGAGCAACCACAATACTAGGACAAAGTGAGCTACTTATTGCGGGATGTCCCAAGTGGACACGAAAGTTATAGCGACACATGATCTTCCTGTGACGTGGATGTAAGGATCTCAATTTTCAGAGAGACTTTATGCACACTGTGACCATTTCGTTTGACATGCACTTATGTGAGGTGTTAAGGTATGCTCCTATGTTACTTGGCAGTGAGAAGCTTTCATAATGATGTTCGTAAGAAAGTAGATTGAGTGTTCAAACCATATAAGACATATACACAACTGAGTAAAAGTGTGACTCTAGAAGGATCACATAACTTGAATGCTTGGCATGGAACTTGACACCACATAGGTTAACTTTACGACGGTGCAGGTATAGGCACAAACGAGTAGATTTTGTCCATTTAAATAAAAGACTCTGTAAGAAATTCATCGGATACAATCCTTGGTGAGAATTCAGGAAAAGCAAGTGGGAAATATCAATCCTAGAGTTATCACTCAATTCAAGGGAATAATTATAGAACTTAATTCCACAAGAATGTAAATAAGAGAATTCATAATAGAGTGGATTCACGAATAGGGCGTCTCGTTCAAAGAGTCGATACACGCAATGTTTTGTTATTCAACACTTTTTTAAGACCATGTTCATGTGGACTCTTCAATATAGACGTACATATACAATGAGCAGAAATTTTCATTTGACTCCCTTAATGGCATTTAGTTGATAGGGCAATAGATTAATCGATACCCCTCGACTCCACATCCCTAACGTACGTAGGTAACATACTGATATACCACATGATCTGATAGTGCAGAGACATCAATAGGGACAAGGACACTCTTCTCTTAGCGGTATGTTTTACCAATCCATCCATAGCTCAATATATTCTCCTAACAAGTACTTGGGCAATAAACTCGGACCCAGTGGTAGGATCAATCCCTCCTTACACGCTTCACATTCGCGGATTATGGCATTAAGGTTACCAATCTTAAGAATAAGAGTTAGAGAGAAAATTAACTCCCTAACTTGGGCTCTATCGCACGATTGGAGTATCAAAGAAGGGTGAAATTCCTAAATGTCCGAATAGCCTCCAACTTATAGATGTGGTCGACAACACACCGATAAGATAGACTCTACTAGACACGGCTCCGAGACATCCTAGGACACTTTAAAACCTTTGGCTCTGATACCAAGTTTGTCACGCCCCAAAATCCGAGGAGCGCGACTGGCGCTCAACCGAGTAAACTCGACCAAGCAAGCCTGATAGGTCTCCTTCTACCCAAACTAACTCAAGAATAAATAGGAGATGGACTCCATTAATCAAATTCTATAAACATACCATTAACGATTTCCATTGGCAACTTAAATCATAATTATCAAAATATCAGAAGTGTTATAAGTCTTTGCCAAACATCAATATTTCTATTTTAAATTGCTATGCCCGATACTTCCCACAACCTGTCTACGGAGCCTCTAAATACAACTGAAGAATTATATGGAAATCTTGGCAACACGTCTCCTGCTATACCTTACACAAATACTAAAATAGACTCCGGAAGAAAGGCGGCATGAGCCACGCAGGGCCCCGAGAGGAAAGAGGCTCACCAATACAACTGACGGAAAGGGGAGGAGGTGCTACTGTCGGTGGACTGGAGTACCTGCTATAGAACCACCTACAATCATAACACGAATGTAGCGCCCCCGGCAAAAGGGACGTCAGTACATTTGAATTGTACTGGTATGTATGAACAAACTTTACCCCAAGTAAAATCAAATAACACACAAGTATCAGACATCAATAGAATCAACGGTCAAATGCACGTGAAAGAAACAATCAAAGCCAAACAACTTTCACGATCACTCCTTTTCCCCTTCAACATTATCACATCAATGATTTAACAATTTTTTCATATGTTCATTTCAATAGTGATTTCGATCACTTTTCCACCCTTATTACCTCGGCCACCCTTATTACCTCGGCCACCCTTATCACCACAACCCACACCTTATTACTTCGTGTTGCGGCGCGCAACGCGATCCCACCGAACAATAATAATTCACAAACAACACAACAACAACAACAATTTACAAAGAACGACAACAACAATTCACAAGAATTTCAGTAGCCATCAATACCATTTCCATCATATTCAACAACTCATATGTATTTTATGTCACAACGATAATTGCCACGACAAGCCATATATGTTATTACCACAGTTGTTTCGATTGCATCAATCACGATTTCTTTCCATCATTTCAAGGAAACACAAGTTCATTTCAACAATTCATACATTTGGGCCCAAGGCACCATAACTGTCACCAAGCAGTAATTCATGTACAAGGTATTGTCGTAATCATTCACATTATTTATGTCATTTCACAATACCCTCTTTCATTACTTACCACGCAGGGCTAAATTCCCGTATTTGGACATATTAACATTCTTTCATTCATTAACACATACTTCCATGTCGGCATCCTCAAACCTTTACAAACTTTACACATAATAAGGTAGGCACATCAAATCACTTCTCACAATCACATATAACTTGGTGGTGTGGAAATCAACTAAGACAACCAATACACATATTTTCATACAAGGTACACGTACCGTATGCCCCTCAAAAAGGGGATTCTACGAGAGTTAAAGTTAGCCATACATACCTCGTTTAAGCTTTCCTTAAGTTATTGCGATGTTTCGGAAATTCTAGCAACNATGGCTCCCCATGACCATCCCATGAGTTCTAATGTATATATCTTACATGAATAATCACCATAGAGTAGTTAAAGATGATAGGCATACCTTTTGTAGTAAGAATTTTAAGAATCCCCACTTGTGGTATTCTTGATGAATTCAAGGATTTAAAGGAAAATATAAGGATTTTGAAGATTAATCCTTGTTAGTATAAGTGTTTAGGGGGGTAGAAATCACTCAAAGTACTCTAAAAATCTTACCTTGGATCATAAGGATGGAGGTTGGGACGAAATCCCCTTGATAGAGCAAGCCTTAACCCCAAAAATGACTTGGGAACTCTCTAGACCGGTCTTGGGGTATTTAGAGGCCCGCTACTAGCGCGGCCGCGCACCTAGGCGCGCATCTGGGCGCGCTAGTTTGCCCAGCATTCTGTCTTGGGCGCGCATTTTAGCGCCGACACGCATCTGGGCGCGTTAGTGACACATGCCCAGTAAAATGGTTTGTTGCGTTGGAATTTAGACTCAAATGGCTTTAGTTTGATAGGTAGATCATTACACAAAACCTTATATAACTGGATATATGATCGTTCAAAGTAAGGTCATGTGCGCATTTATCTACAACTTTCATCTAATGTGAAACTTTCCAACTTGGCTTAGACTTAGGCCTCTTTTTAGACCCCAATCCACTCCTAATACGACTCATACGCTTATTAAAATATCCAATTGATATCCATTCAATCCTAGATCCTCATTTGCACGCAAGATAAAATATTTAGCCTACCTTGGCACCATGAAATCCTAGGTTACTTAGCAAAAATTTTTCGGGACCTTACATTCTCCCCCCCTAGGATCATTCGTCCTCGAATGAGGAGTAGATTCCGACTTAAATACTTAATATAATAAATCTCTTTTCTCACCTACCTCAAGACCCTAAATTTTGACTAACTCCTAAATTTTTTAGAAATTTCGGTAGAGTCTCCTTTGTAACTAGGCCTATCCACCTGCTAGAGAATCACCAAGATTGTCTTATCAACACATACACAACTAGACAGGGCACCACAATGTATATATCAACAATACCGATCTCAGTATTATAGCACTACATTAGCATAAGGATACCAGAACATGGACTGCACAGTTTTAGATCAAAACACCTATATGGTACCTTTCAAGTCAAAACTAATTGATATTCAATCAAGCAAAAATATTTTATTTCCACAACACTCTCGGCCTTCAATGGCCTCTTATATTTACAGACTTCGCCAGAATACATTCACATGAACAATTTCGACCCCTAAAGTTACTTAACAAGGATAACAAGTGGATTTCTCACATAAGCTAACTATTCACTAACTTCACCTTCAGTAATTTCAACCGAAATGATACACAATTAATCTCCACCTACTTTCTTGGACATAGACACGTGAATCCACAAAATATATGGCGAACAACTATGGGGACACCTCATACTCCTAGTGTGGCCTAATGTAGAATACACTTATGCAACCTTTATTATCAACTCCCATAACATCTTCAGGGGAAAAACATTGAGAATAGCCTGTTCACCCTCCAAACTCTGAATCTCTAGGTGAACACTCATACTAAACCCTTGATGACCTTCAACAATTACTCTAAGATGTTCTATCTTAACTGACCATAAAATTACCTATCAAATATACATGTGATCACACTGTGAAGCTTCATATTTGACTCGACTGAACTTACAATACCCAATGGATCTAATACGATGAGAAACAACAGAGTTCAAGATCAGATTGGAGTTATTCAGGAATCCATTAACGTGTTGAGCAGAGCATTTCATGAGGTTATATGCTAAGAGACACAGAAGGTTACAACTAAAGATACTAACATGGTTAATCATTATGGGGACATAAATTATTAGACAAATAAGGCATAGGGGTAACTCGTACATTGGCAATAGGAACCATTAAGGAGGAATACTCAAGTACGCGAACCATTTATTTCCTAGAGTGCAGGGAAAATCCGTTTATCAAGAATAAGAATACTCTGGCACCTTGAATGTGATCGGGGTTTCAAAATACATGAAGTTGAATTACACTCTTAGCATTACCTGACACGCAGAATCTATGCCACAAGCCAATGAGGATGAAAAGGAGTTGTACACTTATGAGATCATCATATTCTCAAATAACTTAATCCGCCATGATAGTTGATCCTATATGAGAAAACTAAAGATACGGCAACTTAGTATTTCAAATCAATATGCTCATGATATGTGCAAAAATCTGAAGGCATCTAATCTCACCCTTCACGTATAAAACCACATAGCTAGGAAAACTAAATATTGGGACAAAATCATGTATTGGTTAGAGGCGTTTTTAATGGTTAACATGATGCTCCGGGGAGAAAGACAAATGACACTCTTATCTACCAAACGAGGTGGAATACCAAGGGTAGCAAAACTGCCCTCACATGAAAACGATATAGTCAATTATTCTAGAAGTCGAGTGAGAAGAAGGCCACGTAACCCATCCAATCCGACCCATTTAAGTCTTTGGAAAAAGGTATGCACTTTGGTTTGAAATCATGGCAATTGAATCTCGAACCTTAAGGAAAATCATTACTTTTGAAACCCATGAGACAAGCCCTCGTAGTCCTAGAAAATCAATAACAATGTCGAGAAGGTACTTAAACCCATTACGAGTCGGTATGAGACAAGACCTCAAAGTGCCCACATGGATAAGTTTGAAATAATGAGACGTCTTAATGCATTTATCGAGGAGAAGTGGCCTGGGCTATCTAGTCAAATGGACAAGTGGAGAAGGTTGTCACGCCCCAGAACCGAGGGACACGACCGACGCTCAACCAGAGGACCCCAGTCAAGCGGACCTGGAATTGTCTTTCCTATCCCACGCGTTACCCCGTGATTCCAATATACATTATTCTTTTGAAATAGCAATTTAAGACTTAAGCATAAACTTACAACTAGAGTTCATTTCTACTTTTTATCATTTTCAACATTTGATACCATGAACTTGCAAAATACATACAACATTTACCAACGTGGACCACGATTATGAACCGTACCATTACTACCCAAAATATTTTTGTACACCACCCACATTGTGTCTACGGAGCCTCTATGAATACTAGGAACTTAACCAATATTTGTCGGCGACAAGGCCCCGGCTATACCTTACAATATACGATAAACTCAAAAGAAGGTGGCATGAACCACACATGACCCTAAGAGGAAGTGGGGCTTACCAATGCAACTGATGGGATGGAGAGGAGTGCTACTGTCGGTGGACTGGAGTACCTTCTATAGATCCACCTACAATCATAACACGAATGTAGCGCCCCCGGCAAAAGAGACGTCAGTACATTTGAATTGTACTGGTATGTATGAACAAACTTTACCCCAAGTAAGATCAATCACTACATAGATAACAAACAGTAATAGAATC